>VWZU01007617.1:828011-854544 GCA_013397095.1 Sterrhoptilus dennistouni
TCCGGCTCGGGCTCGGCTTCTCCAGACGTCTCGTTTCCCGTAGTTTGCCCCGCGGTGCTGGAGCGGGCAGGCGGCGGGACGCTGCTGCTGTGCCGAAGGCGCTGTGCTGTGCCCCTGCTGATCTTCCTAAGGCTTATCCCAGCCCTCTCCAAGTGAGCGCCTCGGCCAGGCAACCCTGTCCCTCCCCTCCCGTCGCCTTCGCGGAGAAAACGCGAGCCTGTGGTGCTGCCCGCTCGCGGCTCCCCGGCCCGTGTCGGGCTTGCAGCACACCCCATCACTGTGCAGGGTTTTAAAGCCCTGAAGAACTCCGTAACCCCCCGCGCCCATCCTCGTTCCCGCAGGGAGACGTGGCGGATGGCACCGGGAGCGCCGCCCAAGGGATGCCCCGCCGGCCGGGGAGACCCTGGCGTCGAGGGACAGCGGATGGGGTCCCTTCCTGACAAGCAGCACCTCACCCTGAGAGCTAGGCTCCTCTCTGCATGCATGTTTGTGTATTTAGGTGCCCTTAGAGCTCAGATTTAATTAGGATTAATTAGGTACATCGGAATCCGCGTGAAACACAAGCACCTGTTTAACGTGCGTTGGTAGAAAGCTTTTAAGTTGATTCAGGCTTTTGGTTGAATTTAATCTAGGCTTCTGTGTCTCTTTACAAGCAACAGTAAAGAGCTGCTGCCTTGATGCATATACAGTTGCTCTCCCGTGGGAGTTCCAGTGTGCTTTCTTCCTCGAGAGAACAGCTCGGAGCACAGGGAGGTCTGAGGATTGTGAAGACAGTGCTCAGTGCTCTCCTTTTGCAGGGAGAAAAAAGCCCTCTCTGGACTACCCCGCTGCAAGTGCCCCACTGCAGTGGTCTGTGAAGTAGAAATAAAAAGATGCAGAGGCAGGGCAGAGAAGTCCTTCAAAAATTGAGAAGTGGGAAAGGAAGGAAAGGCAAGTTAGTTCTCAAGAAGCAAGATAAGTTTGCCCAAGACGAGAAGAGGAAGAAGAGGGGGGAGTTGAGAAACAGAAGTTTTGAAAAGGGAATGGATGGTAAAATAGAATAATGTGTCTAGGGAGAACTGACAGGGAGATGCTGTGGTCTAGGAAGAGTGGACGCTCAGAATTTACGGAAGTTTAGTCTGAACAAGACTAAGAATATGGTAACAAAGATATGGACCATTTCTTTTTCCATGTTGGAAAGCCAGTTACCAGGACTTTGGCCACCAAGTATTTTCAGTTGTGGGAGTGAAATGGCAAAGTAGGTTAATCTGATGCTTTGCTGACATTTTGTCACAAGAGCTTATTTCTCTTTTCTTTATTTTCTTTTTGTTTGGTTGGTTGGTTTTAGTTGTTTGTTTTGGTTCTTTTTTTTTATTGAGAGAGAGAGAAGTAGAAGAGAGGTTAAAACAGTTCTGAAAGATGTGGGGGAAATGAAATCATATTGAATTAAGTTGTTTTGCTACCCATTTAAACAGCTGAGTTGGTTGCTAGAGGGAAAAAAAGGGGGGAAAATAACGTGACATGTACTGCCACACACAGGATTTTTGTTTTCTTTCTGTATACTATTTCAGGGTCAATTCACCAGAGTAAAAGCACATGAAATTTTCACGTGGTGGCTTGCTGGTGACAGTTTTATGGAGTTGCTTTTACCTCTTGGTCTCTTAATGTGGCATTTCCCCCTACATCACCCTGTTCCCGGCCATACTTAGCAAGAAGCCACCTCAAGAGCCTCCCACAGATTCGTATTTTAAACTCCACTTCCCTAGTGTGGGCTCTCTATTGAGAGCACTGTGATTAAACTGTGCACCCAGAGGATGAGATCATATAATGCTTGAGCAGGCGCTTATTCATAGCAGAATTTGCAGTAGATTTTGTACCTACCAGCAGGTGAGTTTTAACAAATGCTCCTATTTTAAAAAAAAATGGAATCTTTAATTGATCTGTTAATTAAAAGTATTTCATTTTTCTGGCATTAGGCAAGTATTAATGCAGGTTAAGAAAAAAACCCAAAAGACTAACATGTTCATTAGACTTGAACTTTCTGTTTGTCTAGAGCTTTGTTAGATTTGAGACCAGACTTCGTAAGACCTGAGCTTAATGGATTCTTCCAGTGCATATTTTCAGAAGCTTAAGAGTTGAGTAAGTTATGCTGCTCCTTCAGACACTGGCTCCCCAGGGCTTTACCTCTGCCTGCCTACTGTCTCATGGGCACTCAGGTGACAAGGACCCACCGTGCCCCTGTGCGCACCCTATGTTGTCCAGAGCCATGCACATTAAAGGGGTGGGGGGAGCACAGCTGACACAAGCACTTTATGCAGCCCACTGTCCCAGATCTCTTTTTAAGGGCACAAACCAGTCCATCCCACAGCAGTGCTCTATATGTCAATGTGAAGCTGACTCCATTTCAAAAAGGGAGCAAGGAGCCTTCTCATAGAAAGACACTGTTCATACAGCCTGTTCAACAATCCTGGGCAAAGACCCAGCTTGCAGTGTTTGTCTCTGAGATAGATGTCATTTTCTGGGCTTAAAAACATGCCCAGCACTGAAATAACTGTTTTGAAGCTATGTCTCTTCAGAGAAATTATATTCTGTGGGCATCTCACTGCTGCTTTATGCCTTGCCTGGCTGCAAGGCTTTGGTTATTGTAACTTCTTTCGTCAACAGATTTTTCCTCTTTTCACAATATGTTCATCTAATTTCTTCTCCATTTCCTATTTCTTTTCATTTGGCAGCATTTGTCTCAGCGAGGAGGATTGGACTTCGTCTGTGGGTATTACAATGGGTAAATATATCAACAATTTCTTACTTATGTGTCAGTCACTGGGTTGCATAACAGTCATAGTGGTTTATTCTTATTTTGTGTGGGAGACGGTGAAACGTTGGTACGTGTAACGTTAAAGGCTGCCACAGAGTGCCTCCTGTAGGGCACACAGCCCCCGTAAAGGGCACTAAATATTAAATATGGTCTAATGAACAGAGAAGGCTTTACGACAATAAATGTGTAGTTGAATATCCCTGACTGTGCAGTACTGGGACGTTTCTGGGCAATAGCTCTTTCTGTTGAGACAGTCACATTTCAATGTTTGCTCTTAGCTGCTGACCACAACCAGAGGGACAGGACACTGTCTTAGCCTGTCAGGATGCAACAGTTTTTCTTCTTTTAATATTTTGAGAAATTTACATTGGTTTGGGAGATTGATTTGGGGGGGAGGGTTGTGACTTTTTGTTTGTTTGTTTGGGGGGGGTTGCAGGGAAGGCTTTTGTTGTTTCCGTGTTTACAAAGATGCTTCCATCACGACAGGCCCCTGTTTTGCATTTTGGGCGGTACACCCACGGATGATCCAGGTTTATTCAGGGAGGACATTTGTCTTCACAAATGGAGGAAGGGTAGCACCTAGTGGGAGTAAATCTACATTGCAATTAAGACATTCAAAAGGCTTCAAAGTATTACCAGCCTGACCCCAAGGTACATAAAGAGAAAACGTTACTTTTTCGGTAGATGAAAACTACTATGTATTCAGCTTCTTCGTGAGAAACTTAGTAGAGCAAGAACATATTTTATCCCTGTTCTGAACTAAAGTATTGGTTTATTATTTCTTCTAGCAGTCTTCATTGTGTGAAATGGTGTAATATTGCTTAGAAAATACTTAATTGCATATGACTGCGTTGTTTGAATTTTAATACTGAATTCAGTGAAATATTTAGCCTTCTGCATAAAATCATCAAAAAGAGTTAGTGATCTAAACTGAACGTTCAAATATGTTCATTTAAGCTTCACAGTCTTGTTTAGAGGGTGCAAGAAAGTGAGTCTACTAGTCCCACAGCACAGCATATTTCCTGAGTCAGGAATCCTTTGCATTTTGGGGACTTATATGCTTTCTAAAATATGTACAGTTCCATAGGTTTCACTTTGACAGTCAATGGATGGCTGTTAGGTTGAAATCTTTCTCATTTCTGAATCATTGTTCAGAGTGAATTTATCAGCCTCAGCATTATGCTCAAGTGATACCAAGTAATATTTCCAAAAACTTGAATTGTGTATTATTCCACTCAAGGACAGAAGAAGAATTCAACTCCTTCAAAAGAGAGTGCTCTCTCTCTCTCTCTGCAGACTCAATTTCCTAGGCTGTATATAGCTGAACACAAATGCATACATTCATAGATCTCAGTATTTCATGTGAATTGTAATGAATGTTACCTGTGAAGTTACATCTGATAATAACTGTTCATAGAGATTATTTTGTCTCTGTGTTTGCACATACAGCTGAACACGTTTAGCTGGAACTGCATGTTCTAAGAAATCCAGCTGCCGTGAAAACCCACACATTCGAGCATGAAAGATATTGAAGAGCCAGAATAATACAGGCTGTAAGGGACCTCAGAAAGTCATCAAGGGCTCATGCACTTTCCTCCTGCCAGAGTGCTACAGACATTGCTTTGGATAATTTTGTGAGGGCAGTGCTCAGCAGAGTCTGGGGAAGAGGGAGGGAGAGACGTTAGCTGTGCATTCTGTGTCCTTGGCCGATACAGAGCTACAGAGTGTGACTGAGAAACATAATCAAGTGAGCAATTAGTGGAGGTCAGAGCTGTGTTAATTTGCTTCAAGCACCTTTGCAAAAATTGGAAGACAAAAAGTCCCTCTCAATGTCATGGGGACGTACAGGTAGTTTCTGCCTCGTTGAAAAAGAGCACTGAAGGGGACACCTTCCAAATGCATCCTGAGCATCACTATATTCGGAGAACACAAGAGGCTATGCACATTATGTCAAATGGGGAAATACTCCCAGCTGCTTCTTTTCAGTGATATCTAGGAAAATGTGATACCTGATCTTCTGTTTTGGTTAATTATCACGAAGTTACTGCCCTCTCCAATACCAAAGGAGCAGAGGACAGCTGTGTCATTTTATAGCGTGCCGTGCTGTGATATTTTACATGGACAACATGTGAGGCTTTTCTCCTATCTCCTATGCTAAGTTACTCACAACCCCTATGGAGCAGCTTTAAATCAGAGTTCTTTTGTGAGCCTGGGCTCTCTGAAAGTAATCTTCTGTATCTCTGTGAAACATTTCAGTCATGTCTTCAAATCTTCTCTCAGCAATTCTCCTATCTGTGAATAAATAGCATTCTGACCTGGCTTCTACCACAACAACAATAAGACAACCAGGCCTCTTCAAAACACATGAGTGGAAACTACATCCATCTTCTACATTACCATCAGTGTGAGTCAAGGGCCTTAAGCTGTCTCTAGAACTTAACAGTGTGAGAATTCAGCAAAAGAGCTCTCCTAATAGGGAAAATACAACTCCTTATCTAGCTAATTAGGATAAAAAAAGGAACCTCTACTCCCGTTTCTTACCAGCCTACCTTGCCGTAGGGTTGGACAGGCTTCGGAATAGGTTTTAAAGGGGTAAAAAGCACTTTTTTGTGTGCTTTTGGATACAATCAAAAGATAAGAGCATTGGTCTGCAGAGAAGCAAGTAAAGGGCTGTCCCCAACTCTATTCTTCTGAGAAGCTAATAACAAGAGTGGCATCGTTCCTGGGTAGGAATTCTATCCAAGAGACAATTCCTTTTAATGATTTTTTTTTTAATTTACAGGTCTTAATTACACCATTTTCTTACAAAAATGTGGTTTTTAAAAAGGAATTAAAAATGCATTGATAGAATTATTCTTTTCAACAGAGTGATCCTTCAAAGGTAGAATAGTTCATAATAAACATATTGGTGACTGTGCGCTTCAAATTTTTGTATTCACTTCAGCAGTGATTTGGAGGTATACTGTTCACTAATCGAGCATGTTTCAAAATCATAACTGTGGTCAGTGAACAGTAATTAATGCATTTGCTTTTGCTTTCTTCCACTATGTACCAATGCAAGTTGTGCTTAACCAACATTAACTCTTTAAGTCAGATTAAAATAAGCACATTACATGCAGTAGTTCATTTCAATGGACTCAGAGATTGATTGTGCTGCTTTGTTCTCTTTGCATCTTTTTCTGTTGAAAACAATTTTAAATTCCTGTTCTGTTTAATAGAAGAAATATCAAAACCCTTTGCAGGGGTGCTTACAGCATCTGCAAAGGTATGAAGAGGGTGAAAGCTCACAGCAGGCACTCTACTAGAGATAAGTTGGTAAATGATTTTTTACTACCTTAGGTACCTTGCTTGACTACCTGAGAAAAACATGTTTGCACTAGTTCAGATTTTTTTCCTCTGCTGAGACCCAAATTTGTATCTTTGATGGCAGAACTGACCTTACTGGTGTCAAACACTGCTGGTTTCACACCCCATGTAAATTACGGAATGGTATTAAACTGTCAAGGAATGAATGGCACCACAAGGCTTGTGCAGTGTTTCACAGCCCCCTGCTTGCTGCTGTCTCCCCAGGGTATCAGTCCTGAAGGATGCTTTGAGTAGAGATGGTTCCAGCTTTCCACTGTGCTTCACAGTTAAGTGTCTCTCCACCAGATTTCATCATCTCTCAACAAAGGCTGAAATGAAATTAATGAAATCTCATTAGAGAATTGCTATTCACTTCCACAAAAGTGAACATTAAAAACTATTTCTATCCACATAAAGAGAGAGTACCTTCAATGTTAGCATACTCAAACTTGCTTCTCCTTCTTTGGCCTCAGAACCTCCTACATGGGGAGTGCAGCTCCACAAGCTTTTAGCTGCTGCAGACATCCTGGAAAATATCCATTCTGTCAGGAACTTGCCAAAGTACGTGTCACCAATGGCTATAACTAGAGTTCATGCCAGTGAGGACATCTGTGAGTGAAGGCTGTAATTACATACCCTTAGCTCCTGCAGGCAGTGTATCTCAGCTGTTCAACCCATGCCAGAAAGGGATGCTGGACCTCCTATTCACTGATACCCTTCCTGACCTGCTATGTAAAATAATGTGCCACGGAGAATACATTTCAGTTACTTGGCAGGGGAAATTATTCACTCCTAAACTGCCAAAAATCTCTGCCTAGAGGGTGAGATAGCAGACAGCCTTCTGTTAGGGCCAAAATTGAGTTTGCCAGTTTTACTTCCTTGCCAGCCCTTATCCTTAGCAGTGTTTCCAGAACTTCTCCTACCTGTTATGCACTGCATAAACCAACCTGATTTTTTCTTTGTGCTGAGCCAAGCTTGAAGAAGCCTGGAATCAACTTAATCAGGCATAGCTGATGTTTCCCAGCTTGCTGATGTGCCATGCAAATGAGATGTTATTGCCCAAAGTAACGAAAAGCATCTGTTTCTTACCTGTAAAGAAAGACTGAGGGTTGCTGCTGTTTCCTTGAAGGTGAGTTTGACAAGCTTATCTTCCTTCTTAGAAAACTTCACTGCATGTATTTTGCTCTTGGCCTCTTGAAGAGGCCCAAATAGAATTCAATTCATGTGTCTAGAAAAATTCTGAATGTGTTTTCCTGTTCCGAGTGTTTATATAGACGGATTGTTACTCTGCTTTAGGGATTTCCTGTAAGATATCATCTATCTATGATCCATGTTTGTAAATGCAAATACATTATCAGTAAAAATAAATATATCAACAGAATAAATGTTTGAGAGACATGTAAGAGATATGTGGAATGAAGAATGTGTTTAGATTTCATGAAGGTTTAATGAAGCAAACATCTGGATTTACAGAAAATCACAGTCACTTAATTCCAGCAGCCTACAGAGTCTTCAAGCCCCTGAGAATATAGGAATTAGATTTTTCAGAGGTTCTCTTCTCTTTGTATACTGCAAGCTGTTAAAAAAATTTAATTGCATATGAACTAAGCACAGGAATTATCTTTCCTGTGTCAGCAACATGACAACAGCAGCAGTATATGCCCCAAAATTTTGCTAGCCTGGAAAGTGTTATGCCCATGCAAAGCAAATTGTTTATTTGTTTTCACCTTTTAATTTTTCATGAGTGCTGTGTATGTGCAATTCTTTCCAAAATGCCTTTCTCGGAAAATGGAAAGCTTTCTTCATTATTGTTTGTATTTTTTAACTGAATGCCAGGAGTCTAGATTGTATCAGAACTGAGTCCCCTAAATTAAATCCTTTCAAATAAAACAAGCAGAAAAAATCTATTCATCTCAAGGAGGTTAAATCACATATAAATAGGTTGAGATTATAGGATGGATCTTAGTGAAGGGGAAGCTTATCTGAGAAGCAGGAGATAAGCATAAAGCCTGCAGTCATAGTGACAGTAAAAGGCATCTGGAATAAGAGAAGATCTCTTTTTAAGTCAAGATACTGTTTGTGACTGACAGTCTGAGAGAGGGAAAAAAATTAAAACTGTCAAGCATAAGGATTGTTAAGAGGGAAGAGGAGAAAGGAAGAAATGAAATATATAGCTAAGGAAAAGCAAAAGAAGTATGGAATTATTATTTCAGTATTTTATGAGCCCTCAGGCACATCTTTTCAGTGTTTTAGGGGAGTACAATAACCATGCATTTAACAGTGTGTAATACTGATATATATAATACTGACAACAAATGTGGTTATTCAAAACTGTTTGATAGTGGAATGAGTTTAAACTACTCAAGTATACCAAGTGATGTCTCTTCTTAACCTCAGCCTCTGTCCCCAGGTCAAGGCTGATGTGGCTGTCTTTGATTTCTAGTGGACAAAGATGATGTTTGGATCACTGCCAGCTGAGCACAGGAAGGCACATACTCGTAGGGGAGGTTCTGATTACTTTTGCCAAGAAACCTCTACCTTCATCCTTTTACTGTGCTGTTGCTTTTTTCCATCATCCCCAGTGAATATATTCAACACACCTGTTTGGGGTTTTTTGCTTTGTAGTAGAAGGGAAATGTTTGTGAAGGCAAAGAAGGTACTCAGCTATGACCCTAAGAGTTGGACTCCTTGCAGGCACAAGAGGGCACGTTCTCAATAGTGCCAAGTTAGCTACATGTCCTGCATCCAGAACAGGGCTCAAGAGTAAGATGGACTGGAGGAGCAGATGAATGGAATGGAGAAACTCTTACGGTAGATATATGGAGGAAAAATACTTTTAACCATATTTAGTATGAGTGATCATACTACCCACAGGAGCTCTTCAGAGGTGAGCTGGGTACATTCCAGCAGTATGTATTTGATATACAGCTTGGGAAACATCTAGGTAACCTCACCTATACATACTATAGTGACTGATATGCTGTAAAACTGACTGTAACATCTGCCCAAGTAATTTCTCCCTGCTTCATGCACAATTTATTCTTCTACATAAACTTTTTTTTCCCCATACATTGAGCAAAAATGGTTTTGCTGATGCTGTACTTCCTCTGTGAAGAATAAAATTTTGTTTACTAATCTCAGCTAGTTATTGTCAGTAAGCTCATTGGGCATTTAAACCTTACAGACCACACCAGATTAAGCTAACATCTGGTTTGTTTCATTCACCATACCTACATCTTATTTTGAGTGTACTTGTAGAATTTAGTCAATACCTCTTCTATGTGGTATTCAGCTTACTCTGGCACAAAATACAAGGTTATATAAGAAAATTTATGACATTCTAAAGATTCTTGGTTGAAGACACAAAGCTTGTTAGTGGTCTTAGCCACAAAACTTCCACTTACATTGATTGGAGCTGTTTGCCTAAATCTTGGACTAGGTGATCATGGTAGCTCCCATCTAACTGAAATACTCTGTTCTATTTTCCTCAGCTGTGAGTATTTCAAACATTATTATGCAAATCACAAATCCCTCCACACTTCTTCTGGCAAATTGCTGCCCAGGAAAGCATAACTAATTTAATGCATTAATCCCTACCCCATGAAGCACAAACATCCATCACCTGAGCCTGTAAGACTAGTTAGGTTTGTGGTCTTTCAAGTTGCTGCATCCGAGTGAGAAACAATACACTGTTAAATGCACATGAAGCCTGAACATGTTTTGGCTGCTAACACTGTGTGAATAAGAAAATATGTACAAATTTACCACTTTTTTTTTTCCTTAACTTCTACTTTCTGTCTTTACTAAGCTTGAACTCTGTAGTAGCTATATATATGTATAACTCCTAGTTATATTCAATTTTTTTTGTTTTGTTTTGTTTTTTTTGTTTTGTTTTGTTTTTTTGTTAGTAGTAGTAGTGGTGGTAGTAGTAGTAGTAGTATTTTGTGTATTGTACATTCTAACTGGTCTGGGAATATCAGGTTCAATATTTGTGTTAAGATTCCTAGTAGTTTTTCTTAGAAAGGACTCTGAATATATTCACAGTGTTGTGACTTGCACACCTCCTAGCCTGATCCATCCAAATGAGGACCCAGTTAAATATGCCTCAGTTGGGAAATGCCAGGCACCTGGCTGTCCAGGAGGTAATGCTGTATTAGTCCTTTCCTCACACTTGAGAATCATGTCTGGCTGGGGAAATACTCCTTTGCTCCACTCTTGTTCAAGCTGCCAGTGCTAGGAGCTAGCCCTCTTGAATTTGCACTGCAGGAGGAAAGAAATACATTGGAATTCATTTGTTTCAGTCGGCTCTTTTTTGACAACCCAAAGAGTTTCCAGGCATAAATAAAAATTACTAGAGGCAGCAGTAAAGCACGGTTCAGGTTGAGGGATTTGGATGATTCATGAGCAAGGACTCTAATAGGGAAGAAGAATGGGCTTACAGAATGGTTTCATACACCTCAGTAGTGAAGCAGCAGACAGCTTGACTTGATAAGCAAGGATGATCCTGATTCAAAGCATTGCAAGACAAAGCATGAGCAGGTATTAATGCCACACCATGTTCCAAGCACTGGTTTTAATATGAAAAGCAATTTTCTTTAAAATCTAGCACAAAAAAAGTGGTGTTCCAAAAGCCAGGAAGCAACTGTTTTCCAGTGAAATCAACATGCAAATGTAAATATAGAAGTTGAAATTTTGGCCTCTCTCAACTTGGTGGCTGCAGTTCCCTGCAGCTTTTGCCAGGATGCGTGACTGGCTGCACAGCATGCGTGTCTTTCCATATGCACTTCCGCATTTCATCTAAATGCTTTCTGAGGGAAGATCTGAAATTTAATTTCTGGAAGAGTACAGTTATTTTATCATTTACATAGCTATTGTTGTAAGAAAAAATCATCACCCTTTCTCAGTTTCTGGCAACTTTTGCAACTCAGTTGTTAAATCACAGATTCTGATCTAATTCTTTATTGAAGTGTCATCAAAAGCTTCAGGGTCACAGGCCTAGCTGTTAAAATCCCAGTATAGTTTCATTAGCACCAACTTTATAGTAACCCTTAGATATGCTTCACTACCCAGGTCTGTTGTGACTGAATTTATTTGCGGGAACTACAGCTCTTGCCAGCCACAAACTTCAGTGCTCCATTTCCACAAAACTTTATAGCAATTGTAGTAGCTACTATCTTTTACCAATAATGTACCATTTTAGCACTACAAATGTTGTGATGGTTTCTAATAGGACCTTAAAATAGTGTTACTTTAAGTGCAGTTCTGATAGTGTCTATCAGAGACAAGGTGTGTAAGACTCAGGCTAATAATTTCAGCTGTATAGGATAGGTGATGCAGAAAAGGAGTAAATAACAATTTTAGGTCATGCATTTCAATAGAATTTTAACATATTTTTCTTGCATATTATTCTTACCACTGTCACTCTAGTTTGTTGCCCATCATGCCTCTCTCTTTAAGGACAGCATTTTTAATATAAAGCCTTAATCTGGTTAATTATTGCTGATTAATCTGATTAATTAATGCTGATTGCCTGCATTTTTAGTTAATTCCTAACTAAACTCTCTACACTGAAAGTAGCCAAAGACAACAGCATCAAAGCATGTGACAAAACTGCAAAACAGGGTGGCAAGGTGGCTTGCTTTCCTTTTAGAACTGTGATAGGACCATAATGGTAGTTTATGTTATTACCTGATGCTTTGCAAAGATCAAAGTTGGTAGTTCATTTTATGGTAAACAATTTTCAACTACAGATTTTTAATTTTTTTAACATTTACAGTAAATGTATTTTTTACAGTACATACCAAGTTTTAGCATCCAGGCTTTAAGAATTGGACTCAATGACCTTTGTGGGTCCCTTCCAGCTCAGAATATTCTGGGATTCTAAAGGAAAGCTTTGATGCCCTTGGTGAGCATGAGAGCCACATCCCTAGGAGCAGCAGGTGGCAGTGCTGTCTCTGCTCTCCGTTTTTAAGGCACTGCAGCAGCACAGCTGGAAGAAGCCATTTCATGAAGAGTTTTTAATAGTTCAGGTTCCTGCAAACAAAGGCTCTTATGGGCAATGCCAACTTGCCTCATCAGGGTGGTGTAAACGTCCCCTTCAGACTGTAGCCTTCTTCCTCCACATGAAATTCCTCCAAGTCACACATGTAGCATTTGCTCCAGTTTATGTAGCAAGGAGTAAAGGTATATAGCAAGGAGTACAAGAGACTTTTCTATGCTTTTAATTTTAACTCAAGATTTATTTGCCTAAAAAATGACGGAACTGTATATCTTTACTGATTTTGTTGGCAGCATCCTCTGGCAGGCACAGTTGCTGCTCATCCCTAGAGGTTCTCAGCAGTAGTTCTGTAGCAGGGTCAGTGACAGGAGCAAACACTACTCCTGAAGCAATGAGGCTTCACCACATAACTAAAGGCCGGTCAGGAAGGCAGTAGATGGGATGTCTGGCCATGCCTTTATCTTCTCTGTGTCTTCAAACTCTGCTTGCAGGCCATTGGCTCTGAGGTCACACGAGACAGGCTGGCTTGTGCCAGTCTGCTGGTGGCTCAGGAGCAGGTTGTGGCAGACAGAGAACTGAAGTGATCCATGACCCAAACCACAGAATTAAAGTTTAGGCAATGTGGATAAACCAGTGCTCACCACCTCATGCTGTGCTGTTTATCAGCACAGACATACCAAACAGGACATCTGCTACCTGCAGGGAGTGGGGGCAGCACTGGAGGAGGAGCAGGGACAGAGTGACAGCTGCTGCCTTAGCTTGTTGGAGAGTGATGAGGAAAGGAATGACTTGTTGCAAACACATGGTAAGAGTAAGCCACAAGACCAGGCCTTCGTGAAGAGTGAAGTGATCCTTCATCCAGTGATCAAGTGACATCCTTCCTTTTTTTAATTCTCCTTTTTTTCCCCACTGTATTTTTAACAAAGACAAAAACAGAAGAAATTAAAACAAGAAAGAAATGTCTTCTGTGGTCTCTGTTATCCCAAGAGGACTCACATGAAGTATGAATTAGGTCACAGGAAGTAAGATAAAAAGCATAACTATAAACTGAGAAAATAAATTAAGTAAACAATTTTTCTTTGAAAGGATGAGATGTGAATCAGTGAGGTCAACAGTTTCAAGACATGTTAAACTAGATTTCTGCCTAATCACCAAAGCATTTCTGTCAGCTTCTTTTACATACATATGGATTTGGTTTTGTTTTTAATCTGAATTCCTCAAATGGGATATCTGAGTTATTTGATGCAGTGTCAGCAAAACAAAGAAAACCCTTGGCCTCTCTGAAAAGATGTATCAGTCAAAGGGGAGACATTTGAAAGTTCCCCTCTGAGATAACCTCTAAAATTTATTCATATTAGTACAGATGTCTTATGAGATGCTTTTTTCAGAAAGGGCTTGGGTAAGAAGTGGTATTTTGGTGAATCAGCTGAGAAAGGCAAGGGCAGACAGAAGTGAGAGAAGGAAATAAGCAGAATATGCTGACCCAATGTTCACTGCCAGGACTGAGAAAGGTGACATAATTTGTCCATCGTCCCACTTTGGACTGAAATGGGCTGCATCTGGCACTGGGGCAAACTGACAGTATTAGCACAGATCAGCATTATATGAGTGAAATGAAATTAAATGAACACACACATACAGGGGTCTGGAGGAATTACAGACCCCTCTTCAGGATTTTGTTAGCATTTTCAGAGAATCACAGAGTAGTTACTAGAATCATTATTGAGTCCAACTTTTAACCATATTTTGTCCTTTCCTATTCCATGTGTCAGTTATTACTGCCCTTCCCACTGCATTATTCTTTTAGTATTCACAGCCATGTATCATACTGCTGAATCAGGATCACAACAAAACTTCCGAACAAAAAACTCATGAAGCCCTGTTGGGAAAAACATGGGAGAGACCCCTCTGAAGTAGAGGAACTGTTCATTTTATGATGTTTCTGCAAGCTTCAGTGTTCTCACATACAAATCAAAAAAAGATGCTAATGTTAAAGGGCAGAATGAGGAACAAGTTAAAAAATAAACTATGGTACATGTCATAAGAGGTTGTCAGTGCAGCCTTCTGACTAGTTAGCTCACAGAGGCAGTGAGGTCTTTTGAAGCTTCCTCTCCCTCTTTAATCAGTCCCTTTAGTACAAGCAGATCCCAGCTTCAAAGGCTGCAGGGCTTGTCAAAGAAGAAAGCTGCCTGCTCCTCAAACCGTGGATGGCAGCTTAATGTCCCACAGTGGTGGCTCCCATGTGAAGCTGCCCGGCTTTGCAGGGTGGGCGTGATTACACAGCAACTGCTGTGCTCAGATGTCTCTGAAGGGTTTATGTGCTCTCCCTACATTAGTATCGATCCTCTCCATTTGACAAGACTTCCAAAGACTTGAAAAGATACTTGGTAAAAGATACTGCTTAGCTTGATCCCTCCCCAAGAAAGTCTAGATGAATCCACAGACTCAGTGCATTTGAGCTAGTTTTGTCTAGTTCTTTAAATAATAAGGTTTTCTTAATTAAAGTGATTGTTCTATTTTCTTAATAAATGCCTCTACTTTTTCCTTTTTTTGTCCTACTGCAACTTTTCCCAGAACTTGCTTGCAGTAAAGTGAGTAGAGAATTTTATATAAGAAAGCTGCAGTGTTTATTTTGTCCACAAAACACTTTGTTAGAGAACATCATTAATAATGACATTTACTGACTCTGGGGAGACAGAATGTTAAGTGCATTTCAGTGTTTTCCAAATCTGTGTGTACTGATCCTGCAGTCATTTCTGGAAAAGTTTTCCAAAGGAAGAAAAGAAGTCCCTAATACAGCATCTCTCCTCCTCACTTGATCTCCAATTTCCCATTTCTGCACAACTGTATTTTAAATGTGAACGCCAGTTATATTTCAACAAAACTTGACTGTTTGCTATGCTTTTCTTCTGATATATTAATGAAATTGTGTATCTCAGCATGCACATTTCCCTGTTGTGACCCTACTTCCCCTATTTGCAACTGGATTTCCATCGTGCTTCAGCAGCTGCTTGCAAGTGCTGCAACCCCATTTGCAGTAAAAACCTTTAACCTGGAAATCACCTGTGATGTGTGACTTGTTCTTCTAGGGTTACTTTCATGATGTATTTAGAGACCAGCTATGCCAGCCTAGGAAGTTTTCCAGAATGCAAAGCAGATCATGAGGAGATCATTACATGTCTGGTAATGTGTCCATGAACAGCATGTTCACGGATACTTCTCTCGTCTTCAACAAAATATAAGTCAAACAACAATATTAGAATCTGGCCCTGTTCTTGTTAAAGCCATTCTTCCAAGTGCTATTGAGTTCAGTTAAAGCTAACTCAGGCAGGATGAGTGAACTTGGCAAATCATGAAGTCAGAAAAAAGGAGAGATAGAATGGATCTCAAGAGATCATTCTCAAAATCCACATCTGCACCAAGGCAGGATAAGAAACCTTGAACTAATCCTGGCAGATTAGGGTAATACATTGGTAATGATTCCAGTGAAGGAAATTCTACAATATTCTTATGTACAATATTTTAATACTCTTCCTGTTATAAAGGGGTTTTATCACATCAGTCGAGAATCTGATAAATATTTAAGGGATTTCCTTTTTTTTTCTTTCTCAGCAGATAGAGCAAAGTTGCTCAACACTCTCTGCCTCTAAAATATACAGATTGTTTTCTGTATCATGTACAGAAATACACTTCCACATTAAAGCTATGCCAGTCTGAAGGTCAGATGCTCCAAAATGAGCCACCTACATTTTTCCCCATTCAGCCAGCCCTCATGTGACTAGTGATTAACTAGTTCAGAGGATAAAGTGGAGAAGCATTCAGATAAATAATAAAATTAATTTCTTGGTGATTTAGTTTACTGGATTAAGCCCTAGGGAGGGCATCAGACAACTGCCAGTGGTCAGACTGGCTTAGCTGTGATGTAAAATTGAGTAGTTTCCCTTTTCTAGGCTAAATAAACCTCCTCACACCTCTTTCATGCTTTCTAAGGTTGTTATTGTTCTTAGGCTCTTCTGAATCCTTTCCATTTTTTCTATATATTTTTCATACATGGTATATTTAATGTATTTCTTTATCCAAAGGATATTTAAAATGTATGATTCAGCTATAAGTGAGGAGGCCATCAGAAGCATAAAAGAGATCAGTTCTTCCTCATATACTTTTCTGCCCAGTTTTCCCTGCCTAATTTGTGTGTGCTGTTACCATGACTTTGCCTGCCTGTGTAATAATTGTTCTCACAAGATGGATGGATAAACACGAGTGTCAGCCTGTTCTGAGCTTTTTCAGTTTAAGAAATTCCAACTCCTTAAATTCAATGTAGTCATTCCAATGTGCACATTTCCTTATATGGTCACTGCTCATGTGGCCATCTTATCATTTTCAATTTTAGCTTAAGACATCATCTAAATTCCAGAAGAACCTCAAGCAAGAGTTTCTCTAGGTGGGGTAGATATCTTCCCTCAAGTTCCCTTCCATTTTGCCCTGTGTATACACTGACCTACATTGAGAGTAGGCACATGACAGATTCTCAGTGTTTCATGTAATCAGAACTCTTTTGGGGTTAATGGCTTCATGCAAGTATAATTTTGTGGCACTTTAAAGGAATAAGATGTTAAGATTTCCTGTATTCTTTTAGATATTTATAAATTTAGATTTTTATAAATAATTTATATTTCCCGCTATAGATTAACTCCTGATTCACATTCATATATTTCTCTCAACACATGATCTAGAATCTCAAAGGTTTTTTTTTCTTTTAAGACCATCACCACCTGAAGCCAGGTAATCAACTGGGAATTTAAGTTTTTACTATAATAGTTTCTCACTATTGTAATTGGAAAAATGGGAAGCCTGAGGACACAGCAACAGCAAAGTTAAAACAGTAAAAATCCCAAATATATGCAGCCTTATACATCTCATCAGTTGTTAACAACTGCGAGGTTGGAGTTTGTGCTAGAGTGTGCTGTGGATGAAACCCACACTGTAAAGAATCGTGCACCAATGATGGTTCCATCACTGACTTGTGTCTCACCCACAGGCTCTGGTAACCTGTGTGTTGCTCCATCATGTGTAAACAGATCCAGTCTGGGATGAGCCAGATTGTTCAGAAACATTCTGAAATACCTGAAGATAAGAATTGCCAGGCTTTCCTGTCCTTTCTGTGAAGGGCCTTGTGTGGTTCTCAGAGCACAGAACGACAGAAGCCTATGGGCAGACTCTAGGTACACTGCCCTGCAGGCTCAGAGATGATATGGGACCTTTGGGCAAGTTCTCTCTGCTCCAGGCTTGTTTGTGGTGAAGGAATCCCCCTCACCTTCATGTGCTGCCCACCCTCTTGTGAGAACTCAGGGAGCCTTTAAAGCCCATCTTTCCATAGCCTTACAGAAATTTCTCAGGGTACTGACCATACTTTGACTCAGACAAGAAGGCAGGCAGGCAGGCAGGAAGGAAGGAAGCAATAAACAGCACAGCATGCTGAGGGTATTCAGAGGACTACCAGTATTGTTCACCTGCACTCAGTGAGCAAGCTCACCACACATCTGACTGACGGAACACAGGAACGTTTCTGCAGCCTGGGAAGAGAAGACCTATGAGGAGTCAGGGGACTTTAGTGAATGGGAGTATTTAAGAGCTTGGAATATGTTTCTTCCCCTTCTTTTCCTTTCTTCCCCTTCTTTCCCTGCCCCACAAAAATATGCTTTTCCATTGTTCTCACAAGGACACTTTTCCAGTGTCCTTGTGAGACATGTCATGTTTTATTCCCATACAGTCATATATCTTCTCTTTTCTGTTCTCTTTCACTGTTCCTATCAATCTTCACTGATTGATTTTGACTGGAGAGGCTTCCCAAAACTGCACTGAGTAGACAAGCATGGGAAAATATGCCTGGCCCTTGCTAACACAGGAAGAAAAGGGGCAGTGCAGGGCTTGGCTGGGCTGGGAAGGTGAGGAGAGTCCTATTGCCAAAGGTAGTAGGGTGAGACAGTGGGAAGCTGTGGAGAAAATCTACTTTGCATCAGCCAGTCCCTTCCTCCTTAGGAGCCTTTCTTTTGGCAGCAGCAGCTGAACACAGAAGCACAAACCTGCAATGGGTGGATCAGACTAAAAACCACTCAAATTTATTTTTTCTTTCACAGGCAACACGGACACCAGACTATCTGCCCAAGGCAGCTTCCTGTTTTTCCTTTGTGGTGAAACAGCATTGCACTGGCCCTGCCCTGCGGATCGCTGGTGGCACGGTGCTGGCAGCCTAGGATGGGCAATAACATTTCACTGCTCTTTCATTTGAGACTCATTTAATTATATGGGGGAAAAATAATGTACCTCCTGTCTTTTTGGACTCCCCCAATGCCCTCTCCTTGAGTTTAATAAAATACCATAGCCCATCAAGAAAAAAAAAAAAGGAAAATAAATGCTCAAATAACAAACTTCAAAACAGACTTTGAAAATTGCTGAATTTGATAAATAATGAAAATAGCCAGATTGCAGAAATAGAGAAATTTTCTGGTTGTGGAAAGGAGAAATAAGAATGGTTTATTTCTATATTATATAAACCCCAAAGTCATAGAGATGGCCTTGAGCCATGCAAATAAGTTACCAAAGTCGAGGATAAGCTTTGTGAGCTGGTGGTACCATTACCACCATCTATTCTTGCTGAATATGACCTTTTTAAATAAATAAATGCAAGGCTTAAACATCGCATTATTTTCCTCACAGCTAGCCCTAGTGCTCCTGCAATAATTCAAGGCCACACAAGGAGGGACATCTTCCAACCATTGCAGAGAGGGAGAAAATAAATAAAATATTGTCCTCTACCTCTGACAGTAGGTTTCATTTTTAGGTGAATAGTTTTAAACCCTGCCAATACTGAAGTGTCAACATGGTTGATCATTCCTATCATTTTGTGAAAGTAGTTATTTTTCCTTGATTTTTAATTCTTCCTGCATCTGGTTGAATCTACTATGCTGAAGATGAGTAATCATAGGGAAAAAAATAGTGCCATTATAAATTCTAAAAACCCAAATTCTTCAAATGCTACTTATGTAAAAAAGGCCAATTTAATTCAAATCATTAGCTTCTGCTTGGATGCTCAATTACAAGTGTAATAATATAAATGTTTTATGTATTCACAGCTCTTGTGTTCAAATTTAACCTTTCTTCCATTTTTGCTGTTATTTCTCCCTTTTATAAATGTTGGTGTAATTAAGCCCATTTCCTCTTTAGGGGTGGAAATCACAGCTAGAAATTCCTCAGTATGTTTTACAGTCTGCAATATGTGATACTCAATCTCAGAGCTAATAACTACCATGACATGTTTTATAATTGCGCCATAAATCAGAGACTGCTGCATTTAAAGTATAATTTCAGGCTGTTTTGCAATATTTCTTGGCACTTTTAGAAATGTATCAGGATGGAAATGCATGATCTGGCTGGGTACAATCACAGATGAGGAAAAAGCTTTTTTTGCAGTTGTTGGAGTGCCCCAAAAGAGCAGCAATAGACTTGTCACTGATGGGATACCCATGCTGTCTTGGGGAACTCAATGAAAGCATGATGCCTGAACAGGTGTTTCTGTCCAGCAGCTAGGAGGGATGGGTGGAAATAAACTCATGGCACAAGCTTGAAAAATGGGCATTCCATTACCAACAGCTACTCTGTGGCTTTTGTAACATGACTCATTGTTTAAATCCTTCCAGGAGGGGCCATGTTTGGGAGGGACAAAGCTGAGAGAGAAAGAGAAAACATCTACTCTGAAAGTTGAAGGAACAATTCTGTTAACTCACTTCCAGTATCTGACTCAAGCCTTCTGCAGCTGCTGCCAGGTAAATGATGGACTCCCACAAAATTATGTGATCTTTTTGTCCCAAAGCCTGTTTCTGTTTGAAGAATGCTGCTTTATTTTTCATTCTGGTTTTGCTGTATATTCTGTAGGTGTTATTTTAGCTCTTTCAGTGCATACAAAAGTTTATAATGAGTCTTGGATAACTTCTTAGGGATTCCAAATCCATGAGAAGTGGTATAGATGCAGAGAGGCTGTTTTATTCCTTAATTAATGGTTAAGCTTGTTATATAATAGATCTTGATACCGTATCTCCCCACTGGACTGCCACCACAGCCTTGCTGGGACCCATTATGTCCTGACATCTGGCCTTGCTCTGAAGTGATCAGGAGCATCAATTTGCTTGATACATTTCTGTGTATGATGCACAGCCCAGCACAGTGGGTAATGCCTCGTTTGCACCACTGGCGTTCTGCTGGTAATTTAATTAAAATTGCCACATCCCTCACATGTGCTCTCACTAGTTTGATTTCTGTTCATTGAACTCTGAGTTTATGCTAGTCAAGTTTTATCATCTCCCCAAATAGCACAAGTCATGTAATGACAGCTGGCTGCATTTTGGACACATAATATAGACATCATGGGCTGCTCTCACATGAGAGCAATGTGTGCTACAGGCTGCCACAGGCTGCCAAAAACAAAAACAAGAAGTAGTTATGGAGGTACACAAAACCTATGTGATCTCCCACACCCACTGCTGTTATTCATACTGGAGGTTGTTGGGAGAGACATTAATGGTTAATGGCTCAAACACTTGGCCGTGTGCAGAGGCAGCAGGGTGCTTTGCTGGGGCAGGGATTGCACCCACTGAGGGGAGGAGATGAGTTTTGGGGTATGTGGTGGCAAAACCTCTGATCCAAATTAGACAGAGAGGGGGAACACCCACAACCAGAGATTCTGGGGTTTGAGCCAGATAAGAAAGAAGGCCGATAAGAAGCAAGCCCTGTGGAGGGGGGATGGTGCTTTTTATCATGCCAATTGTCCTCCCTTACACTTCTGACTTAGGTGTGAAGCTCCCCCACCTTGGGGAAGATCACATTCACATGTACGCCTGAAGGTATTCATCCCTTCTGATGTGGCATAACTGTCTCAGCTACATGAGATGCAGCTGTCCTTTCTACCATAGCAGTGCATGTGATCCACAGTGTTGCAGCAGAGCCTGAGTGTGCTGCAGAAGACAGGGTTAAACTGAGTGCTGGCACCAGTAAAACAGGTAAAGGTTGTAGCATTGGTGAGAGCTAAAATGCACATTGGATCAACAGGAATTTCATGGGGTTGTGGTGTCTTCTCATATTGTTATAGACCAGTCCTCTTCACACTACTCCATA
This sequence comes from Sterrhoptilus dennistouni, assembly GCA_013397095.1. Classification (NCBI taxonomy): domain Eukaryota; kingdom Metazoa; phylum Chordata; class Aves; order Passeriformes; family Zosteropidae; genus Sterrhoptilus; species Sterrhoptilus dennistouni. Next base: position 849,317 of record VWZU01007617.1, read on the forward strand.
AATGATGCTGTCTTGAATGTGATCCTAAGAGAATATCCTGGGTATGTCTGGTGCATCTATCTTACAGTTCATTTAACCAAAAGGATCTACATTACAAGTTAAAATGAACCTTGAGGTCTTGCCTTTAGGAATAGCACTGCTAATTTAGGAAGGCAAGAAGGGCTGTGTAATGTAGTACACTGACCAGCACATTGACTCATAGCAACCTTTACCAGAATATGGCTGAGAACTCCCAATATTTGCTATGGGAACTTGAAAAAAAAAACAAACAAGGGTGATAACTTCTCAGAGACTTCACTGCCATTGCAACCAGTTGTGCAAGTAAGTGAATAAGAGAACTACTGCAGGCTAGGAATTTCCAGGATGATACATTTTGTGGTGCAATCATTGCCTGTTGCGTTTGCTGTGTGTTATTGCTGTCTGGCTCAGTTCCCATTGTTGGGGTGAAAACAGGAAAGTAGGCTTGAGGAAAAAGAGGGACAGAATCTTTTGACAGTGGGTGCAATATTACAGCATCCCAAGAGTTATGGCTGTAGGGCTGCTAACAGGTTTTAAATCAAGCTATCTATTCCAGACAATTCGCTAAGATTCTCTCATTTTCACTGTAATTAAAATACCCCAGCAGAGGAAAAAGGAGCAAGTTCTGAACTTGTAAGTTGTTTTCAGACTTTCAGCAACAGCAGAGTTCTGTAAACACAGCTCATTGGCACCTGTCTCCTGTTTTCTCATCTAAGCACAGGCCATGAACAAAGTTACTTCTTAAAAGCTGGCTTGGAGAAAAGCAAGCCTGGACTCCGTATTTTGTCATAATTTCTAATATTTCCTCAGAACAAAAGGAACATAAGGCTAGGGCCAAAATTGCTTTCAGTTGCAAACATACAGCTTGCAGGTGTGGGCAGAGTTTAGCCTAAAATAACTGGAGGCAAAAGAAGGAAAAATACAGCTTAAAAATGTGATGTCAGCAGGAAAAAATAGACTCTGTGGGGCACTGGTTTTCTAAAGCCTTTTTCTGTAATCAACACAGCTCATTACTGTAGCTGCGTGCAATGCTGCAAATGGCATTTGGATGAACATATTTTGTCTTTCCACCACCCTTGCTAGTTAACAAATTGTCTGCCCAAATTGCTGAACCATGGATATTGTGTCAAAGGAGAAGAAAGCAGCAGACTCCCTTTGTCAGAGTGGACAGGCTGTACCAAACTCTCAGTCACTGATTTTCAACCTTCTTCTATTTAGACCCCTAGGAATTCTGTGGAGGTACAGGACTTTGTATAGATGCCTCTTCCCCCTGCAGTGATAATCATATTACTTTCTTTTCCCTCAGTCTACATTGTACACCTGAGTCTGAGGATCTGCAGACCATAGTTTGGAAATTGGTTTCCCAAGCAAATGTACAGTTTCACTCTGTTCTTTTTTTAACAAAAAAGTCACTTTCTCATAATATCTCAGTTCAGTCCATAAATATTACTAATGTTATTACTGCAAGGCATGGGACAGTCCATCCTGCAATCAAGACCACTGAAGGAAGTGACCACATACCCAAGATCAGCTAGCAGCATGTGACTGCACATCACATTGCAAGGTACATCACAAGTTCTGGGTCCCATTCGAATTCACTTTGGAATCTCGTCATGGGGTTAAGGTAGTGGCACCTCTTGAGGAGGAGAAAGAAATGAGGAACAGAATGGGGTTATAAATGATATCCCAAAGGTAAAGGAAAAAGAAGATGGACTTTAGGGTTTGAATTTCTTCTATTTAATATGTAATTTTTCTGTGGTTGCCATGGGGGTGCATTTTGAATCAGCCATGGAGGCTGTGAAGTCTCTGTCCTGAGAAATATTCAGAACCTAACTGGACACAGCTTGCTCTGGGTGGTCTTGTTAGAGGTAGGACAAGATGGTCTCTGGGGAGTCCCTTCTAACTGCAGCCAATCTGTGATCGTATGGTTCTGAAACTTAAATATGTTCTTCCAATTTTCTGAGAGAAGAACGAGCCAAAAGAACAAAAGCGAAAGTTAACAAAATCTTTCCCTTTTTCAACCCGATAGCATTAACTTCTATTAACCTTTCTAACCACTGCCAACTTTGTCAGCCTGAGCAATCCCATTATGTTGCTTGGATTTTATCAGCAGCAAAGGTAATTCTTCAGGCTACCTCTGAGATTTCCCTCAGTGTGGAAATGTGAGGGCAAGGAAGAAGCACAGGTGTACATTCTAATTCTCTGTCCCTTGAGGGTCAGGATTTGGCAAAACACCCACAACCTAGGACACGTGCTGGGATGTTTTATGTAGATGCAAGTTATACCTGCATGGGTGAGGAAACTGTGGCATACTCATAGAGAAATGTGTGGGAATAGGTTTAGTAGACATGCTGAACATCTGCTCATATTTAAAAGAAAGACAGGAAAAGGATTTAAATGGAATCTTCAAAATATGCAGGTTAGCCTGTACGAAATTGTATACGTTTGTAGGGCTGGGTTTCAGGAGTCCCAGGCCTCAGGCTCTTTGGCTGTATCCATGAACTGACTCATCACTGCTTCTATCATTTAAGGCCCTTTGTTACCCATCACAACTTTCAGCATCAAGTTATGCACCAGCAGATGATATCTGAAAGCAGATCTCGCTAAAAGCACGGGCAAAATAGGCTAATGTCTTGCTTAGAGCTTTCTGAGGAGCAGTTGATTCCCTCTTCTCTCATGTTATCTGTCCATGCCCTCCCAAAATTTCACAGAATACTGCTAGCCCTACTCCTCTCTCCCTCTGCTTGTGCTGTGAGATTTAATTTTGTATTTCCGAGGGAATGAAGCTCTGTTATGCCTGGCTGCTGAGAATCACAGAGCAGGAGACAGGCTGGGCCAGGTCAGACCCATTTGGGTCTGCTCAGCATCAGGGCTGGCCCAGGGAGGAGGACCATGTATCCAGGGTCAGGAGAGGAGGAAGAACACAGCCTGAAACAGGACCTTTCAGCAGTGGTTAGAACCACTCAAATCAATATTTAGCTTCACCTCTAGACCCATGCTGTTATCTACCTGGAAGATCTCAGGAGTTAGACATGGCTTTACAAAATTATTTGGTGCTATTCTCAGTAAATAGGTGAGGTTCCTAGACTGTTTTAGGCAGCCCTTATCATGGAAGTGCAAGGCTGCAATTCTGAGATTTGATACTTTGTTCCCTAACCCAGGTGATTCCCATCCTTCAGACATCCTTATTTTTTTACTTCAGAATTATTCAGTGGCCCCTAGTCATGCTCCTGTGAGTTCTGCCCCTTCCTGATGGGGTAGGCAGGGCTTTCTCACTATCTATTGCTAACACACAGTGATTCCTGCTGTTGAAACACTGCTAAGTGCCAAGAGCTGCCTTAATCCAGTTTATGGTCTGAAATTCTTATGGTGCACATTTCCCAAGCCTGAATTGTATGTGTTAGAGTGGAGACATATAGCAAAAGAAGAAAAAAAAAACCAAATAAATTAACTACAAGTTGTTTAAGCTAAAACAGCCTTTGCCATCCTGTAGTCTAGTACTGGACTCTCCCAACCAATAGAGCTATCCATGGGTTACTGTGGTTCCACACAGATCTCCATGCTACCAGATGAATTGGTTTCTATCTGGTAATGAAGTATTACATTTATTAATTTACACAACATGTAAACATGACTGACTAAGTCCTATCACATGTGTCCCAGAGGTTTATAGTGGAATTAGTCAGAGGAAAATTGAAAGTGAAGCAAAAAGTACATTTACAGGGAAGAGGAAATGGGCAGGACAAGATGCATAAATAGAAAGGCCTGATATTCCTTCCCCTACCTCAGACAGACACATATAAATAGTGAGAGAGTGAGTTCCCCTGCTCACTGGCCACCACTCATTTGCTGCATCTCTCTGGGACGTGCATCACCCCTGCAAGATGTGGGCAAAGGTACTGTCTTGTTTCTTTGCACTGTGAGATGCAATTCTCTGTTTAAGCTTTCGTATCCTCACTCCATCTGTGGCAGTAGGTGCCCATCACACCATGTGTGGGATATGTGGTTCACCTGCTTCAAACTGCTTGTAACTGCTTCCTTGAGATAATCTTAATGCTTCACTACAAGTGTGACTGAGAACTTGTTTGTAATGATGGGTACAATTCTGGTCACCACTGCTAGAGAAAGAGAAATCCAGTGTGAACCATGCAATGAAAATACACAAGTGTAGTAGGGGTGAGTCCATATTGTAAAGGAGAGAACAGCACAGTTATGTTTGCTTCCTTCAGCAAAATGAAGGTCAAAAGGAAATACCACCACTCTGTGTGGATGTGTGCAGGGGAGTAAAGGAAGGGGGAGGAAGAGGGGAAATGAAAGGGGATAATTTCCAAAGAGAGAGAAAATAAATATTCACTACTGTCAGTATAAAAAAAGAGACTGTGTGTATAGACTGGTTGTAAATAAAGTGTACCTCTACAGTGGGACATTTCTAATGGTCCAGGAAGGGAAGTTTTAGATTATTTTCTAATATAGGCACTAACAGAAGCTCCCAGCCAAGAAGCAGGCTGAATTTGCATAATGGGTCATTGCTCAATAGGAGAAGAAAATAAATATATATCATTCCCACATCAGCAGGATCCAGGAACAAGGAGTCACTGCTTTTCAAAGAGGCAAGATCTTGTCTTGGAGAAAAGCTGGGACTCCAGCTGAGAGTGAATTCAATGGGAGCTGGGAGCTATGAGCAATATGTGCAAGGTAGGGCTGCCAACTCCTGTCTCTACTGAGCTCCAAGCTCAGCAAGATTTGGGATAGTAAGGCTGCCAATCAGGGAGATTAAATCTTGCCTTCTTGTGTGGTAGTGGGTGCAGTGGCTGAAATGCTACTCTTCTACTGATTTCAATACCAACAAGTAGGTGCCATGGGAAAGACAGATGCTTTTACTTCTATTTGGGGTGTGTGTCTGTGTGTGAATAGTCATTAGAGATGGAGATGTGATGGGGATGAGATAGACACGATAGAGATAATCCTGCATAGTTATAGCACCTGCAGTGCATATTCTCAAGGACTCAGGGAGAAAGCAGGAGAAATACAGAACAGAAAAGGATAATGATGAAAGCATAAATAAAACATAAGTAACACAGTGACATTTCTGAGAATAAAAAGAGGAAGAATTCAAACTTGGTTTTGCTAATGCAATTCTTGTAAGCAGGGGCAGAAATGGCCAGTGTGCTAGACAGTAGCCCGAAACTGAAAGGAAAAAAAAAAAAAAA
>VWZU01007617.1:854571-870441 GCA_013397095.1 Sterrhoptilus dennistouni
AAAAAGAGGAAAGAAAGTAGAATTCTAATTTTAAATATAGAGAAAAATCTACTACTTCTTTTTCTTTATTTTTTCCCTTCCCAGACAGTTACAGAAAATTTTGCCAAGGTGATTCATGGTTTGAATGCAAATCAGTTGACAGATCAAGTAATTCAGAGAAGTAAACGAATGATTCTGGATACTCTTGGAGTGGGGCTTCTGGGTACCAGCACCGAGGTCTGCCACAAAGTGGCACAGTACAGCAAGGTAAGCTGTCTGGCATTCATAGCACACCCTAAGGTTTAGCTTTAAAAAAGCAAGGGAAAACTTAGGCTAAAAGGAAATTTTGCCATGGTGAAATTCTTTCATGGGCGGAAAGAGAGAAATTGTGTTCTTCCCACTGGAGACAGTGAAACTTCAGTGCTCAAGTTACTTTTCACTCTGAATGGGCAAAAATCTGTGTATCAGTCTGTATGCTAAGGTCCCCCTCTACAAACACAGTCAACTAAGAACCCCTTCCTTTCTTTCACCTGTGATATTTTATTAAAAACATCAACAAAGTAAGCATCACTTATCACCACCCTTTCAAATCAAGGAACTGTTAAAGAGATGAGGACTTAGGAGTGGGTTACTTGTAGTCCATAAAATATAGTTGTTTTATGTCTGAGGTGCATTAGCCACGCTTCTCCTCTAGTCTTGGTCTCCTCAAACTAGCAGAGTAATTGACCCTGAAAAGAAGCCTTCCCAACACAGGAGTGCCTCAATGAGGAGGAGTTCATCCCACTGTTTTATCATTCAGACTTGCCTGGGTGGACTTGTGCTCCAGAGCCCTGTGTGCCAATCACTCTCTTCACACAGAGAATTCCCTTTTCCAAACCAGGGTAGTTCAAAACCTTTTATTCAGTTTGCAGCACCAGGAGGCCATCTATGGTTTACTCAAGGTCTTACTAAAACACAGAAAAAAAAATCCTTTAATGAGACATCTTCCCCAACAAGTTGATGACAGTCCTGTCATCATTTAGATTGGACTTGATGATCTCAGAGGTTTTTCCCAACCCAGCTGATTCTGCCATTCTGTCAGTGGGTGTGATAAGGGACATCAGTGGCCAGAGGTTGTGTGAAGGTACTGAGTGGCCAGCTGGGTGGTCTTGGTCTGCCCCTGACCTATTTGGGTGGAATAGGACATAAGCCAACAGGAAACTGACTTTCTTTACAGAATTTCTGAAAGAACAATGTTTTTTCTCATAAAAGGGAGCAGTTAGGTTCCGAGAGGACATAGTCTGCTCTCCGTCACATCAGAGATACAATGCACATTTATCCTTAGGTTCAGGACTTTGAATTAATTTATGTCAATTTGTTTCAGATCTACAGCTCAGATAGATCCAGTACCATCTGGGGCCACTTGGATTTCCAACTGCCTCCTCTGTATGCAGCTTTTGTGAATGGAGTGGCTGTAAGCGATGCTCTTTTATTTGCTCTCAAATCATACAAAATTATGCCATTTTTGCTCTATAGAGAACAGAATGTCCCAAAAATCTTAGCTTATTCTGAACCCTGCTACAAAACTTTCCTAGACTATTCTTCTAATGTGCTTCAACTTCCTTCCTGTGAGATTGAACTTAAGGTATAATATATGTATGATCCAACTCAACAGCATCCCTTAACTTTAATGTGGGACCTGGGGCTGTTGTCAAATGTCAGAACTCTACAACTTACAACCTGTTAACCATGTAGCAAGGCTACAATCTTGTAGCTGCTTAAAAAGGCACTCTCTAGCTCTAGCTCATTTCATTGGGATCCAAATTTCATGCCAACTGGCAAAGCATAGTTACAGAAAATCACAGATGCACATATAGATACATATACATATAATATCACAAGACAACTTAATCTTCAGTTACGCAGTTTCCAAAAGCCAGTTTTATATTTTGGACACACACTTTGTCATTAAAGCAATAACTGACTCTCCAGACATTTGTCTAAATTCAGATTGAGGCTGAAACCATTTGAAATTGAAAGATGCACAAGAGGTGGGGTAGACAAATTTGGCAATTATGCAAAACTAGGGAAGGTGACCAACCAAGGAAATAGCAATATTAAGCCTATTTAAATTAGTGTGACAACAATATGAGAGGTCCAATTTAACAGCCCATTTCCAATGTAGAGAAAATTACCTTAGAAATGAGATCTGGTACCACTCAGCTCCTAGCAGCCCTTATGATATTCAGATCTGGCTGTTAGCATATATATGATCAGTTTACGTCTTGGTCACAGGTTAATTTAAGCACTTACTGAAGACACCAGAAACACAGCTTACAGAGTATTGAGCAAAACTTTCTTTATCCTGCACTGCAGGCCATCTCCCCTGATGGCATCAAAGTTTTTCAAGGCAGACACTGCGTTTTCTTCTATCTGTTTAGAAACAGTCCTCAAAAATGCATAATGACTATTACAGGGCAAAACCTGACTGCTGGAGAGCCTGACCACCTTTGCAGTTTGCTCTGAAGTTAAGACATGGGTGAACAGATGTGAAAGTTCAGTTTTTGAGGTGTTACTATGCTTTATAAAAAAAGAAAAATGTGCTGTCCCTGATGCTCTCAGGTCTTTGTGGGGTTCTTAAAAATTTGGGGGAGGAAGGCATGTGTCTGATAAGCAGTAGATTGCAGATACTGACTGCACTGTTGGGGACCATCTGCTGCCAGATCAGCAACCATATGCCACACTGAGAACACCTAAAATCTTCCTGAGCAGTTGGGCTCTGAGCATGGGAAAGAGAAGGCACCACTTGAGATACTCTCTTGAGCCAAGCAGCTCAATATGCATTAAGACTGTAGCTTTCTCCTACTCCCAGCACCTCCAGGGAGTCTGGTTCCTTGTGTTCTTTGTTGCAGTGTGCTGAAAATTCAGGCTAAAGCCTCCTGTACATTTGCAGGCTTGTGCCTGTTGCCTGTGGATGGTAGCATGAGAGAAGTAGCTCTGATTATATAAATTCCATTTAGCAGTGTTTAACTGCTATAATTTTATGGTGCAAGTCCTAATGGCAGCATCAGTTGCAGCACTGGGGAAGTAATTTCATTGTGTTTATATTTCATTATGTTCTGGGGAGAATGAAAATTCACTGTTCATATGGTGGACCTAGAACAGCTGCTTTAATTACACCAGTCTAATTAAAGCAGCAAAAGCCAACTGCAGAAAAAAGGAATCACTGTCACACCGGTTTCAGGCTGGTAAAAGTTGAATTAGAATTATTCTCCTTTGAGGAAGATCTCTGCTGCATTGCCACTTCTCATGTTGGGAGTAAAAATTTTTAAAAGACTTTTGAAATTTTGGCTTTCTAAGGAAGATCTAGCTCTTCTGGCTTTGGGGTTTTTTTACAGTAGTTTCATTTGACTGAGGCAACCTTGAAAGTGAGAGTTTATTTCTAACATATCAGTGCTTCTCTTTCTGTTAGGTGCACTCAATGGACTTTGATGACACCTGGCATCCAGCCACACACCCATCTGGGGCTGTGCTCCCCGCAGTGATTGCACTCTCAGAGGCCTTTCCTCAGAAGAAAAGAATCTCGGGTCTTGATCTGCTCCTAGCTTTCAATGTGGGAATCGAAGTGCAAGGCAGGTTGCTGCACTTCTCTAGAGAAGCCAGGAATATTCCAAAAAGGTACATAGAAATGTTTAAGGTAGAAAGTGGAGTGAAGGTGGTTTTTAATCAGTGTTAATATCATAATTAAATGGCTGTTAGAATACAGGTGGCACGCTTATTCATATTTCCTAAGCTGTTTGTCTGGAAATTTAGGGAAGGCCAATCTTACACATAAATACATTTGACTCCTAATTCTTTAGCTAATAGATTTGACTCCTAATTCTTTAGCTAATAGATTTTTTGAAAGCATTGACCAATTCACAATGAGGCAATGATCTCTCTACTTTGAATTTTTATACATTTATAATAATATATAAGTTTAAATAACAATAAACATAACTTTATATTTGACTATAAATTTGCTTTGAACTATGAGCAGCACTAATGTTTCAGTTGCCTTCTAGGAAGGACTTAATGAAAGCAATACTATTCCAGTTTTACTTTTTCCTGGGTAAAAGTGACAACTCTCAGTTAGTCCCACACATGAATGCTGAATGTATGTGTCTTTATGGTACAATCCATTTTCCATGGCAATGAATGAAAAGCTTCTATATATAGTGAATTTGGGTGAATTTTTGAAATTTGGTAATGAAGATACTTTTGTTTTTCAGGTTTCACCCACCAGCTGTGGTTGGTACAATGGGGAGTGCAGCAGCTTGTGCTAAACTGCTAGCTCTTGACCAGCTGGAATGTAAAAATGCCTTGGCTATTGCTGCCTCCTATGCAGGTGCCCCACTGGCTAATGCAGCAACCCAAATAAAGCCCCTCCACGTTGGGAATGCTGCCAAGCATGGACTGGAAGCAGCTTGCTTAGCTTTACAGGGCCTTCAAGGAAACCAACAGATCTTGGACATGGAGTCAGGGATGGGTGCCTTTTACACAGATTACAACCCACAGGCTCTGCCAACCTTGCAGTCCTACCCCTGGCTCTTGGACCAGCAAGATGTGGCCATCAAACGCTTTCCTGCTCATCTTGCAACACACTGGGTGGCTGATGCAGCATCTTCTGTTAGGAGGAAGCTTGTGGAGAACAGTGAGAACTCGCTGCCCCTTGATAAAATTGAGAAAGTCATTCTCAAAGTCCCTGAGGTCAAATATGTGAACAGACCCAGCCCAGCCTCAGAGCATGAAGCACGACACTCCTTCCAGTTTGTTGCATGCTCTGCTTTGCTGGACGGCAGCATGTCAGTCCAGTCCTTCACCAGTGAGAACATCCACCGGCCGGCCTTGCGGGAGCTGCTCTGCAAAACACAGCTGGAGCACCCTCCTGACAACACCCCCAGCTTTGACAGCCTGTACTGCCAAGTGACTGTCACACTTCGGGATGGCAACACCATCAGCGACTGCTGCACTACCTTCTACGGGCACTGGAGGAAACCTCTGAAAAAGGAAGACCTGGAGAAAAAGTTTCAATCCAATGCACTCGGCATCCTGCCCACAGAAGCCGTGGAAGGCATTATAGAGACTGTGTACAGCCTGGAAAAAGTAGAGGACTGTTCTGTGCTAAGTACATTTCTATCAGGACAGTCAGCTAGAGCGCTTACAGAGAAGCTGCGCTTCCTTTGAATGTTCAGCCAACAGCTACATGCTCTTCACAAAGTCAATGCAAAATTCAGGACAAACTCTTACCTAGTGACTCAAGCACTTTTAAATAAGACTCCTGTAACACAAGAACCATATTCAGACCAATATTGTGGGTTTTGACTAAGTAAATAATTTGGTGATTATGTGCTCAGTTTAGCCAGGCTGAACAGAAGATCCTCTGCTGGCACAGCTGACTCCAGCTCTCTTTGTACCTCTAGAGGCAGAGCACTCACATTTGCACACGGCACAAAAATCTCCCTGCTCTTCTGCCAAAAATCTCTGTTCTGCTTCTCCGAAATCACTCTATACAAGAAATCCAAATTCTGGAAGAGCTGTGTCTGTGAAAATCATCATGGTTAGAACTACAGAGAATGAGTAATCTCTACAAGTTCCTTGAAGAGGGCAGCTGTCCGAGCACTGACATTTGTGCTAAAATAAACATAGCACACATAGGAAGGGGTAGCACTCGATACTCTGCAGTGTGTCAGGTGTCACTGCAGCCATTGCTCTTACACTGAGGCAGCATGAGGGACAGCTCCACACTCCTCACCATGAAGACATTATTTCCCAGTTCCACCATTTTCGCTCCTCTGTGGTACAGGTCTGTTCCTGATTCACTCCCACCCCAGTTCCATAACACTGAGTGGGTGATGTCAGTTTAGGTTACTTCAGGCCCACCAGAGTGTAAGGCTACACTACCCTGGGCAGGAGTGACAGACACCTGTGAGCACCAGAGCAGTTCTTATGTGAGACAGCTCAGTGTCCACATAATAAATGTCCTTGTCCTTATGTGAGACAACTGTGTCCTTGATAATAAATTCTGGGAATTTTTTGTTCCTCCAGGAGTACAAAGCCTTGCCAGATTGAGCTTCTAAGAGAAGCTGCCAACGCTTTGTTCAGATTTGGAAGATTAAAGCATGTGCTCTAACACATATAGAATTGTCTTCCTCTGGGCACTAAACAGTGTATGCAAAAAAAAATCACAAAATAAATCTAATTCATTTTACTAAATAAATCTGAAATTACTTCATTTATTAGCCCAAAACTTGTATATTTTCCACATGCAATGCATTTGTCTGGGCTGGATCTTGGTTTGTAAAGTTGGTTTACCTAGGGGCTTTGCAAAAATTTCCGAAGTCCATTAGTAATACTTGCTTAAAGACTTGCAAGGGCAAAAAAGAACCCAAATAACCACATTCCTTTTTTTTTTCTTTTCCTTCTGATTAGAAATCAGAATTTAATTACTCATCCACACTGAAGGTAAACAGTCTCATTTACAGCTACTTCACTTGTAATTGCAGTTGGGTAACAGCAAATGTGAATTACTGATAACCATTAATGATGTGATAAAACCCCACTGCCCATTCAGTCTTTCTAAGACTGAATACATTTGGATTCATTAGGAAAAAAAAAAAAGTACCTCCCCCAAAAACCTTCAACATATGGTTTCAATTTTAAAAGATAAATAAATAGGTTAAAATCAGCAGTAACCATCTGATGTATTAAACATTAAAAAACACCACACCACACCAAACCAAGAACTGTGAAGTTTAGCAGCTGCATTATTTTATTAATTGAATCAAAGGAAGCTAAATGTTTATGCTTAGCTACACTGATTTCCTTGGAGAAGTCTATATGCTTCTAGTCAGGCAAGCTTCAGGACTTCTTGTACCATTGTTCCAATTCCATCAAAGATTTCATGCAGAGGAGCCTTGCACATGAAAGCACAGGTAGTAACTATTTTATTGGCTTTATCCACGTGGGATTCATTTACATTTTTGCAAATGTGCTTACATCCAAGCTCTGCTATAGCAGATGCTGTTTCAGCATCAGGAAATCTGTAAATAAAAAGACTTTAATTAACATAAAGCAATGATACAGCCATAAATTCTGCACACATAACTTGAATGAGAGAACTATAGTAATATCTACGTGAATCTTTAGCTGATGATAAGGGAGTTAAAGAGGCTGCTACTATCAGATTTTCCTATCCCCTATGGACACATCAAGTGATTTTTCTTAAAAGTAACTAAGTTCCCCCAGGTTTACTGGTGCCAAAGAGATGTTTGCACAGAAGCCTGTCCATTTCCTAATCTTAATTCTCATGTAAATCATCTCCATCCATTTCCTTCTTACCTTCCATCTACGTTTTTATCTTGACCAACCGTAACCTCACAACCAGGAAAGACTTTGGCTGCCAGAACTGGTGATATACAGCACAAACCAATGGGCTTTTTAGCACTGTGGAAGGCTTGGAGTGTGGAGTTCACGTGCTCATTGACAGTACAGTCCTTGCCATCTACAGCCCAGGAACACAGATTCTTTGCTACACCAAAACCACCTAAAAAAAAAAAAAGAAACAAACCAAAACAAAAAAGTTCAAATATAAGGCACTGCTAAAAGCTATCAAATTTGGTACCTATCAGAAGCTCTTTTTTACAACATAATCTTGGTATCCATGGGACTGTTAAGCAACTGTACTGAAAGCCTTACAGTGTCACTGTAACCTGTAAAAGATGGGTGACAATGTTTAAAAGTTTAACAATGTTAAAAGTTTAACTGCACACTTTTTTATACCATGTAGGTTACATATAGGCCAGAAAGCTTAAACTTGTTTCAGAAAGCAACAGACAAACAGGAAACTTCACATTCCTTTGCTAGTCACTAGAACAGCTGCACCATCTGTTGTCCGCTCCTCAATAAGGAAGAGGGATCAGAAGAACAGTATTAGTTAAAAGCACAAGTATGTCATTCATGGGAGTAATGCAAATGATTTGACCCTCTATAGTAATGAACTCTCAAGTTTTACTTTGATGCTTAAGCAATTATAGAAGAGCTTTTCTTCTTCTCTAGAACTACTTTTCAACTTTAAAAGAAGAGATTAACACAATAAAAAACCACCAGGGATTTTACATAAAATGGACATTATAACATCTGGTATTCTGAGACAAAAAACCTTTGTAAATTATAACATAATTTCCTACTAAAATAGTGCTGATTTGTCTTTTTATAAATTAGTTTTAACAGTCCTTTAGGTGCATTTAATCTTCATTTAATTGTATAAGCAGATTGTATTTTACAGCTCCTTTGTCTGCTGGATTTATAACCATCAGAATAATCAAAGTAAGGTTATTCCATATGGAATGTGCACAGCACCAACTTTTCTCCAATAAGCATAAGGAAATTTCCACAAGTACTTCAACAGACAACATCAAGAAGCTTTGCATTTTTAATATTTTTCCTTTCCTGGTTTGCTCACTTTCAAGTGTTATCTGAAATCTCTGAGGTGAGATTTTAATTTTCAAACTTAATAGGGTTTATTTCCCTCTAACAGTTATTACAGCAACCCCCCGAGCCTGGGTTATAACAGCATGAAATTAACATGGAAAACATCTGTGAGCCTCTACTCCCTCCTGATCAGCCCTGACATCAACCACTCATTCACAGTGCAGGCAGAATTGTTTCTCTGTTATACACACACTCCCTCTGCTGGCCTCACAACAGCGTGAAAATTTCAAAATTAACACTTAGGCCCAATCACGAAGGCAGTATTTAACAGCACTATGAATATTCTAGAAAGAGATCTTCAGCAAGTCATGATTTCCTCGTGATGCTCCAGCTTCTTCACTTCTATGAGTGATTACGATTACCTCCATCTGGAATGCAATTTTGTGGTCTCTAAATAAAAAATTATCCATAAACATGTTTAGGACAAGCTGATCAGCAGCTGAATGGATACATAATTAAAACAGAATGTACTCCCATCTGACATGGAAGATAATCTATCTGGCAACCTGTTATTCTGCCAGCATTTTCAGAGCCCTGAAATTAAGGCATGGCCATGTAACTGAGTACTAACCCCATTTCTGTGCTCTGGTCAGGGTTCTTGTCCACACACAAGAAGTTTTCAAAACCTTTAGTAAGAAGCAATGGTGGGATGCATAACTTAATACCAAAAGAAGACTCTGGCATATTAACTTAGTGAACTATATGAATCAATAAATATATTGAGTTAAAAAATTACAAATAACTTTCCTTTGAAAGATGACCTCTGCTGGTCAGAACATGGTGCTACTAACACCAAAGTTGTGGGCTCAACCCCTGTGCGGGCCATTCACTTAGGAGCTGGAATCGATCCTTGTGAGCCTTCCAACACAGAATATTCTGCGATTTTGTGATACCTACCAGGGAAAATGACAGCATCAAATTCACTAGCTTTCAGTTCAGCCAAATCCTGAATGTTTCCCCTTGCCAACCTGGCACTTTCGACTAACACATTTCTCTTCTCTTCTGCAGGACTTCCTTTTAGGTGATTGACTACATCCCTTTGCTCAATATTGGGGGCAAATATCTTCACCTAGGAAGAGAGATGAAGCAATTTTGTGAATGTAAAGAAAACTCATATATATTTGTCATAAAAAAGATCATTTATTGAAAACAGGTTTTGTCCCTGAAGCCTCTTATCTAAGTTAAGCAAATTCCACAGGATGAATCTAACACAATAAATATCTAAGGTGACATATGATATATTAGGATGGGGAAACACAGCCATTCTTCCCATCCTATTCCTGTAGCATTTTGACAGGAGAGTATTCTTATGCCAACATGAAGCTTACTGATTTTGCCAGGGCAGATAAGCCCAAGGACAAACAGGACACCACAATTTATACCAGCAACCCTGCTGGACATACAGCTGACTTTGAAGAAAGATTGCTCTTAACGGTTATGGGATAAAAGTTCTAAAAAAGTTTGACATAAGAAAGTTAAAGATGCAAATTTTACAAGCATTTCTAGAGCAAACATTAGAGTTACCAGCTGTCCCAAAACACCAGCAGCAGAAAGGAAGAACAAAACACAGGAGACCCAATTTTGTTTAGACACAAAAGGAGAACACCGTATCAGAATATAAAGCTCTGTGACAGGTGTACCACAGGGGCTGTTTTCCTGTGTCTGTTTTGTAGCTTCCTTTGCAAACTTCTCAGGGATGACAATTTTGTGCTAAATACGAGGGTGCTGTTGTTACCATCAGACACCTGAGTGTGGCTACACACAGTCAGTGACCAGCTTCTGCTATCTGAAGCCACAGATGCGACCAAAACACACCACTACATCCCGGCCCAGCCTTCTCTGACAAGTCCCAGTTTACCAAAGAGAGCCCAGAAAGAGTGAGCAGGAAACAAGCAGGTGAACCCCACTGAGGGCTGCAAAAGCATTTGAAAGGAAGAGAAAGAATTTTAACCCATCCTCAGCTCCCTGTGGCCAGAGGAGAAGGGACAGGTCCCCAGCTTCTCCTTGCTCCTGGGTTCACATGATCACAGAATTGTTAGGGTTTGGAAGGGACCTTTGGAGATCATCCAGTCCAACCCCTCTGACCAGGCAGGTTTATCTAGAACAGGCTACACAAGAATGCATCCAGGTGGGTTTTGGATATCTCCACAGATGGAGACTCCACAACCTCTCTGAGCAGCCTGTTCCCATGCTCTGCCACCCTCAATGTAAAGTTCTTGCTCATGTTGAGATCAAAGTCCTCGTGGTTTAGTTTATGGCCATTGCTCCTCGTCCTGTCACTGGGCACCACTAAGAAGAGTCTGGCACTGTTGCCCACAAAACTGGATTCATTACCTGGCGTGTGACAAGCAAATAATTACACACTCTAGAGAGACACTGATTATCTATTTCAGAGTCGTGCAAGCCTGGGTGTCCGGTGGTATTCCACATATCAAGCACACCCACCGGACTTTTTGTGTCACTGTCTATAGACGGAAATTCAGAGTAACTCTCCAAGTGCAGCCTCTTTATTATGATTGGCTATTTCCATACAAGTTTTGTAACTCCAGTTAACTTCTATATAAGTTCAGGAAAACGGCATTCACCTGGGCAAGGGTCTCTTTGACCTATAGGCATGACTTTTAGTATAATAATTTAGTTGTTTTAATGATACCCCTTTTCAGTCTTGTGTCCAGCTGCCTGTGCGACCTCATCTCCTGTCAGGGAGATGACCAGGCAGGTCTTCGGGGAATGAACAGAACAGGGCAGAGGGCAAGATAAAGAGAGAGATTTATGGCTGGACAGGCTCTGTGGGGTGCGCAGGGGGCACCGCACACCGGGAGGGCTCCGGCCCCACACAGACGGGGCCTCTCGGCTGCCGTGTCGCACTCCGGGCTGCCCACACACACAGACAGACAGATGTATACACCCACCCACCCACACACACACACCCGCCGCCCCCCGCTACCTCCGCGCCGCCGCGGCTCAGGNNCTGCCCATGGCGGCCGCCCCTCGGGCCCGGGAAGGAGCCAAGGCAGACGGCAGACGGCGGGCCCAGGCCCGGCAGCTCCGTCCCTCCTCCTCCTCCTCCTTGTCCTCCTCCCCCCTGCCGCGCCTGCGCCGCCGAGCTCCGCCACCTCCATCTTCCGCCAGCCTGCGGACGGGCGGGGCGGGAAATAAAATGAGGAAATCTGGAAAGCGAGTGGCATGTGTGTCTCTAGTTTTCAACAGAACAGGCTCAAAGGTGTTTTCGGCCCCCCGGCCGGCCCGAGCTGCTCCCAGCAGTGGGTGACCCGGGGTGTGCTGTGCAATGTGCGCTCCTGTCGCTGCTGCCGGGCCTGCCGGGCCTCCCACAGCCTCAGGGGGGGCTGTGAGGTGGTTTTTGTTTGGTCGGTTTGTTCTGCACATAGGGCTACAATTGTATTATGAAAATTGGCTTCCAAATTGCTTTGAAAGCCAAAAGAAAAGGTGGAGTTTGTAAGAGGTCTGTGGTACTGCGGGGCCCTGATGCTGTTAAGTTTCAGTGACGCCTGGCTCATCAGACCCACTTGGTCCTTTTTTCTCCCTTAACCTCATGCCGTGTTTTATCAGGAAAAACTGAGGTATTTTAGCAAACCAACCTTTCTTCCTTGACCCACTCCCAGCTTAGTGGCTCAGGGCATTGCTTTAGTGAACCCAAAGGGAAAGAATGCATCCCATGTCTCCACCTTAGGACTGTGCACACAAATGCCACACCAGGGTTCAACTCTATTGAATTTTGGTAAGATCTCTCAGCTCTTGATCCTTCGTTTTTCATTAGCTGCCTCTCTTATAATAATAAGAAGTTTGTGTTTTAAAATGAAATTAGTCTTAATTCTATGAATTATTCTCACAATTCTATGAATTATTCTTCTATTGGACCAGAGGACTAAAAAGCTGGATCTTGTAGAAAAATTACAGTGTCTTCCAAAAATTCAGAGTATGGGTTTTCTGCAGAGGACATGAGAGTGAGTAGGCTGGGGAGAACAAAAACAGCATTTGAAAGCAGAGTCTTTTCCTGTAACAAAATGCATTCAGTTTAATGCTGATTGGTTGGGAGTCTGTGTGACATGATAGACAGGGAGATTCTGGAACAGGACAGGGCCAGGATAGGGACATTCCCTGCTGAAGGGCAGACTCCTGTCTGCTGGGCAGTGCTTACTTCAAACGGGGGTAGGGCTTCAGCTCAGTCTATACCACAGCCCACACTCTCCCTTTTAGGATTGAGCAGGACTACAGCATAGCTCCACTGAGACTCTGCAGAGCTGGAATCCCACTGGAATCATCTCTATGCTTGAGAGCTGGCAGAAAGCTTCTGCCTGGAAGGAGTTTAAGCTCAATGCATGTTTGGAGAAACAAGTGTAGTCCCAAACTCTGCTCTGTATTAGGGCCAGGGCTAATATTAGAGCTAGGGAAGTGAGCACCTTCAGAACTGCTATTCCCTGCTCCTTCTGACCTGACTTACTGGCTATTCTTTCTGGATGGATCCTGGACCTGAATTATCAGTAACCTCATCTCCAGTCTTGTTTCTGGCCCTGTCTCTTAGATGGACTTCAGATTCACATTACAGGTGGTCCTTTTTCCTGGATGGACCCTAGACTTGATTGGATACGATAGTCTTATCCCACTTCAGGTTCTCTATGTCTGCCACATCTCTGTTCCCTGATCCAGCTCCAGCTTGCTCGTGCCATGTCCCTGCCCTGTGTGACCTTGTCATGGCTCTCTGTGTCTTAGGTCCATGTTTTCATCCCAGCTCATGACATGTTCCTTGCCCTAGCTCTCTGTCACCCCAAAGTAGCCTTAAGAGGACTCTTCTCCATCCTGGGCCTACAAAAGCAAGAGCATTTCACAAGGAGTACAGCTCTGAAGCCAGATGTTTGCAAGGTGAGAGGTCACACCTTGATGGGAGAAGCTGTGGTCAAGGCCCCCAGTGCACTAGTAGCCCTATAATTAATTACCCTGGCCAGCCTCTTCCCTGGCCTCCACCCACAAGCCCTCCGGCCACAAATCCACGGGCACTTAGGCCTGGGCATCCACACATCACCTGAGCTGTGCTGCAGGTGTGTCCTGTTTTCTGTTGTCCTGATGTATGGGTTGCTCTTCCTGCACATTCTGTGAATTGACCTTGGCACAAGTAGTGTAATCCCAGCCTCTACCCTGCTGTATCTGGGGCTGCTGCTGGATCCAGTCACTGCTGCGTGCCTGTTTGCTTTCAGAAACTGAATAGCTGTGAGGTTCCATCATGAGTCCGATCACTAGAAAAATCCATGATAATGAGGCAAATGGAAAGTTACCCTGGAATGACCAATGCATGGATTCGGTCTGCACCAGTAGGGGACCCAGCTGGGTTCAGGTGTGGCTGCAGTGTAGCTCAGGTGGGAGGCAGGAGCTTTGGCTTAAAAGCAGCTTGCTTTTCATTAGGGGGTCCCTTCTGAAGTGTCTGCAGAGCAGAAGCAGTTTCTGACTTTCCTCACAAGTTTTTATCAGACCTTGAGCAACCAGCTGTACACCCTGAAGGGAAGAGAGCATGTACTGTCACCTCCGGACTTCAAGTGGTTGAATTACAGCTCTGTCCTAGACCCCAGCCTTTTTCCTGCTGCCCAGGATTTGAGAAAGATGTTCTCCCTTGTAGAAATCCTGCTCTGAAGTGCCTTAGTTGCCTGACAACAGCTGTTATCTTAAATTTGACTTGGACAGCTCTTTGTATTTCACAGGCTGAACAGTCACCCAGCTGACTCAATTCACTTATCCCTACCCTGCAGCAAATCTCAGAGGGTTCATCTCAGTTTAAAACTCATTATGAACTTCGTCTGCATCCTTATCCCAACCCTCATTCTATCTCTCAGGCTTCAGCAGACCACCCCCTAGTATTCCAGCTTGGGAAGAAATTATTTCCATCACCTGCCCCCTAAGCTGGCAGACAAAGGAGGAGCTGCCCTGTAATCCTAGATGTTTACTGAACTGCACATCTGTCCCAAGCACAGCTCTCTCTCATCCTAGCTGTCAGGGTCAAGGAGGTCATGAGGGGAAGTCTTAGCAGTATCTTACAAAGCCCAGCCATTCCCTCCTCCTGTAGAAAAAGACATGGCTTTCTCACAGCCCCGCTCACAGTTCAGGTGGCATCTCAGGCTATGTAGCGACGTGTAGGTGCACAGGAGCCCTGGTTCTAGCTCTTTTTCTCAAAATAGCACAGTGCTGACTAGAGAACTGATTATTCTTTAGGGGCTCACATGAAATGAGCAGGGATATATTTCTGGCTCACGCTAGTCAAAAGTCCCACAGCACAGTTATTATTTACCCCGTGAATAGCATACACCAGTGCTTTTGCTCTGGATGCCAACTACTAAACTTAGCCTCCTGGACTCTGATGCCAGCATAGCCAGTTTTGAACTCTACAGAGCTGGAAAAGGCTGTGTTTTCTGCAGGTATGCTGTTGGCAAACCTGTCTTCACAGTTTGTCTTAGTTCTGCAAGATAGTTCTCACCATTATCACAAAGATGAGAGAATAAACTGCTATATGATTCCTGTAATGTAAAGTGTTATGATTTGAAAAAGTGTCCTGAAATGGGTGGCAGATATACAAACTTAGCTTGAAGCCCTGAAAAAACCCTGAAAAGTTCCAGGCAAGGCTTCTGGGCAGTCTGAAGAGCTTAGGGTTACAGGGTTTATCACAGCAAAAGCTCCTCTGCCATTTGGTGAGGGTTCATCATCCCAGGCCAGACCCAGAGGTCACCCTCTCAGTGGGTTCTGGGTGTGAGGAATGGGCACTTGATGTGTTTTTTACAAAACCACAGACTCAATTAGGTTGGAAAGGATCTCTGAGACCATCGAGTCTAAACTATGACTGAACACCCCCATGTCAACTACACCACGGCACTCTGTGCTGCATCCAGTCTCTTCTTAAATACCTTCGGGGACAGTGACTCCACCGCCTCCCTGGGCAGCCCATTCCAATATCTAATCACCACTTCTGTCAAGAAATTCTTCCGACTGTCCAACCTAAATCTCCCTTGATGCTGCTTAAAACTATGTCCTCTCCTCCTGTCACTGGTTACCTGGGACAAGAGACTAAAAGTGATGAGGTTCCCCATGAGCCTCCTTTTTTCTGGGCTGAACGCGCCCAGTTCCCTCAGGGGCTCCAGGCCCTTCCCGGCCTCGGCGCGTCCCCAAAGCAAAGCGTGGAACCACAGACAACCCCTGCTGCAGCTGAACGACAACAACGTGTAGTTGCTTGGATCTCCAGGAAGCACAGTCGCAGTTCAGCGGGCGGCGTTTCTCAGGGGTGATCCGGCAGGCGGCGGGTTTCCCTCGGGAGGAGGAGGAGGCGGCAAAGCGCCCCGCGGGGTCAGGCTGGTGCGGGCAGCCCCGGCCTGTGGGCGGTGC
>VWZU01007617.1:870472-897271 GCA_013397095.1 Sterrhoptilus dennistouni
GCTGCTCCCGCCTGCTGCCTGTGCTCCCTGTGCTGCTGCTGCTCCTGGGGGAGCCGTGGGGGCCGCCTGTGTCCGGGGGGCTGCGCTGGCCGCGGCGGCGCTGGCCGGTGCCCTACAGGTGAGTGTGTGAATGAGCGAGTGCTGCCTGGCGCTGCTGCTGCTGCTCGGGGTGTTACACCTGAAAGGCCCTGGGAGGCTTCTCCTGTTTAATCTCGGGGGGAGAGCGAGCACTGACAAGGTGTTTGGCTCGCCAAGGTTGCCGTAGTTTGATCTCTCAGCAGCGGGAGGGGTTTGTGCCCTCCCGCCTTAAACGCGCTCCGTAAGGCCCGCGCCGAATGCGGGGATGGGGAAGTCAGGCTACGGCTTGTTTTGCTTTTTAAATTAAACTTAACGTCGTGGCTCGTGACAAACGAAAGGGCACGAAATCCCGCTCGCTGCTCCAGAGCTGCCTGAGCTCCAGAATTGCTGGTGGTGTCGGGGACAGCAGGAGACTGCTGTTGTGGTGTGAGAACAGCGATAGATCTGCAGTGCCGAGAAATGAGCCACTTCAGAAGAAGAGCCTCTCCTGATTGTTTATTTTGTGCGGGTTTGCTGTTTGTAAAGGGAGTAGATATTAGCGTTTGACTGTAACTTAATAATGCACACCTTCATTTTGAGAGGCTGTTGCACAATTCCCAGCAGTTAGATTTGCGTCAGGTGATGCCTGAAGGAGCTGATCTTGCAGTCACGGGCTCTTGGGATTTTCCAGCAAGTTCAGTGGTTACAAGGCTGGGTCCTGGGATGGTCAGATTTGGAGAACAATCCTGTTGGTGTGAGATGTTCAGAAATGTGGGGTTTCGGTGTTTCTTAAGGTACTTGTTACCTTCTTGTCACATGCAAGGTACAGTCCAAGGGTAATTGAAAATGTAAGGTGTGCAAGCTAGAAACAGGACTTGAATATGTGGTTGGCCTAAGTCTTTGTTTTCTGTGTGTTTTTTTCAGACATACTTATTAGGGTTTGGGGATTGTTTTTCCCTTTTTCTTTTCTTCCTCATACCCCCTGCACCCCCCAAACAAAATAAAGGCAGACATGCTGGAGGTCCCAGCAAGCCTGGGGATGAAGTCCACGGGGAAAATCAATGATGCTTCAGCTGAGCTGCTGGCTTTAGTATTTCTCAGGAAGTTCTGTGTCCTTGAGTCATCTCATGGCTGGGATATTTGTGCCAGTAGCCCGGGGCAGCTGAGTGTGTTAGACTCTCTCTAGGCTAAGCAGACAAGATCTGGACAGGCTGTGCATGCTTATTTGTCTTGGTAACAGGAATATAGGAACCTATATAGTGACTCACTGAAATAGAGTAAGTGACTCTAAAGGAACTTGGAAGAGGAAGACTTGTTGACCTGGCTGGATGCCAAGTGCCCACCAACATCATTCCATCACTCCCCTCCACAAGTGGATGGGGGAAAGAAAATACAGCAAAAGGTTCATGAACTGAGATAAGGAGAGAGGGAGGTCACTCTTCAAATACCATCACAGGCAAAACAGACTCAACTTTGGGATGTTGACTGAATTTATTACTAACAAAATCAGAGCAGAATAAGGAGATGTGAAATAAATCTTAAAAACACCTTTGCCCCACCCTTCTATCCTTCCCAGGTTCTACCTCCTCTCCCTAGAGGTGCAGGGAGATGGGGAATGGGGTCACGGTTATTTCATCAGATGCTGTTCCTGCCACTGCTCAGGGAGAGAAGTCCTTACCCTACTCCAGTGTGGGGTCCCTTCCACAGGAGACAGTTTTCCATGAACTTCTCCAATGTGAGTCCATCACACAGGCAGCAGTTCTTCATGAACTGCTCCAACATGGGTCACTCTTCCCTGCAGTCCTTCAGGCACAGCCTGCTCCAACATGGATCCCCCAGAGTGTCACAAGTCCTACCAGGAAGCCTGCTCCAGCATGGGCTCTTCTCTTCATACGTCTGCAGCCTGCTCTGCGGGTTCAAAGTGTTCTTTAAAGCATCCACCTGCTCCAGTGTGGATTTGTTCCACGGGCTGCAGGAGAATCTCAGCTCCAGCACCCTGAAGCAGCTTCTGCTGCTCCTCCTCCACTGACCTTTGTGTCTGCAGGGCTGTGCTTCTCACGTATTCTAACCCTGCTCTTCTCTGGCCACAATTACATTGGTGCAATAACCTTTTTTTGCTTCTTAAATCTTCTGTCACAAAGGTGTTGCTGTCATTCCTGGTTGTCTCAGCTCTGCCCAGTGCAGGGTCCATCCTGGAGCTTGCTGGCATTGGTGTTGCCTGACATGGGACAAGCTTCTGGCAGCTTCTCACAGAAGCCACGCCTGTAGCCACCCTGCTACCAAAACCTGGCCACACAAACCCCACTTGTCAAAAAGGCTACTGTTTGTATTTAGTGTGATAAGGTAGTGGATTAGTCTTTGGTTTCTGAGGTTTAATAGGAATGAAATAGAAACAATGATCCCAGCTGTATTGTTAGACCTTTTTATCTAAATTAGCATAGAGGGATTAATTATTTTTCTATCTTGGCAATATTGTAGAGTCAAAATAGCTTCATTTGGGGATCTCTTGCTATAGAATAGCAAGAACGAACTGTTCAATTCCCATGTAAATAAATTGCTAGGAGAATGTTTTTGAGGCAGATTTCAAACTATTCTTTACCCAGTGTCTGTGTCCCTGATCTTGTGAGTATGTCACCCTTTGTAATCTGCATTATTTCCACTCCTTCCCAATCAGTACAACATGACTTCCATTTGTGAGCCTTAAGTTCCAAAGTCCTGTTTAGGCAGATGTGCACCCCAGCAGCCTTATGAGCTTGTGTACTCCAAGTGCTGCAGTGCCTGTGTCACAGAATCTGTCTTTGAGGGTGCTGGACTCGTAAGCTGTCCCCTCAGGAAGCTGCGCCAGTTCCTCCAGCTGCAAAGCAGTGCATTTGTCATTCTCTGTGCTTCTCTTTCTCAACACAGGCGCTTCGATTACCGTCCCAAAACTGATCCTTACTGCCAGGCTCGTTACACCTTCTGTCCCACTGGCTCTGCCATTCCAGTGATGAAAGAAGAGGATGTCATTGAAGTGTATCGATTACAGGCTCCAGTATGGGAATTCAAGTATGGGGACCTGCTGGGACATTTGGTAAGGTGATGTTTTTAACAAAGTTATAGTGACAAATTCAGCCAAATTTAACAGCAGGTGTCAAGAATGGGAGCTGTAAGGTTGGGATGTGCTTGTATGGAAGAGTATCAGAGCACACAAGCTAGGCTGTCTGTAGGGAGGATACTCAAAGAGCACTAAGTTTCAAACAACATGTACAGGATTTAGCTCAGCTAAAGACAAGAGCATGAACAACACTGTTGGTGGGTCCCACCCATGTAGATGCATAATGAGTGCTTTGTACATGCACACCAGTATGTCTTGGATGTCTTTTCTTCTGGGCTATCACTGCATCAAGAAAATGCTTTTATTTGTCCCCTTATATCAGATAAAATAGTTGCTTAGTGTATTAATTTTTCTCTTGTTAAAAACTCAAATATTTGCTTGGACATTGGTATCTGTCAGGAGCAGACAGCCAGCTGGTCAGAACGGTGGATCATGAAGAGTTAGTTGCTCTTACAGTTCTTTCTTGAGTGTTATGATCAATATATCAGTATGGAATTGAAGTCTCCATTCTTAGAGTCGTGCAAATATGAAGTCTCAGCTTTAGTAATATTTATAGTTATAGCAGTAGTAAAATTAATCTTCAAAGCATGATTCCTCATTAATAAAGAAATGTTAGTGAATCAAAACCAAGCACAAAGAGTCAAAAATGGAAATAGATTCAAATATTATCTTAGCTGTTAACTAAATTTGGATTTATGCTTTTACTATACAGCTTTTAAATGAAGTACTTATCTCGTTGGTTTTAGGGCATTCATTAGCAAGATCTGGTTTTGGTAACTTGGTTCTGATCTTTATTTCTCTGATACCCCCATGAAGCATGAATCCCTTTCTTGAAGGATTCAAATGTCAGCTTGAGTCTTGATGATGATCTCCCACGGAGTATCTGCCTCCAAGTGACAGAATTTACAATGGATGGATAGACAACATGATGCTCTGATAAAAGGATGTGTGTCATGCAATCTGGTGTGTTGTGCTTCAGTGTTACCGAAACCAAGATGTTACAGGAACTCCCTCTCCTCTTCTCACCCTGTTACAGAACAGCTCCTGAGCGTCTTACCTTCTGTTCAGGTCAAGCTGAAGTTGTTATGAAATCAAAGTTTTGGTGGCTTGGTTCTTTGTTTTTTTATTTTCCAGAAAATTATGCACGATGCTGTGGGTTTCAAGAGCTCTCTAACAGGCAAAAACTACACAATGGAATGGTATGAGCTCTTCCAGCTGGGGAACTGCACATTTCCACATCTGCGGCCTGGCATGGATGCACCGTTCTGGTGTAACCAGGGAGCTGCCTGCTTTTATGAAGGAATAGATGATGCACACTGGAAGGCAAATGGAACTTTAGTTCTTGTGACCACAATATCAGGTAGGTTTCAAATGCTTTGGATAATGTTAATACAAAATATAGAGTCAACCTTGTATTTTGTAAAGCAGTGTCTTTTAATTTATGTTCTGTAGGTTATTTGCAGTGTTAGTCAGTGATGCTAATTTCAGTCGCACTCTTGAATACAGAAAGTGGCATGAGGCTGCTGCCTTTTGAACAATTCACACTGGAGAGTTGTTAAGTGCGAGTCATTTGTTGCTGTACAAAAACACTTGAGTCTCTTGAGTGTAAAAATAGCAAAATGGCTTATACAGAGTCATTATGGACTCTTTTCACATGGCTTCACCAAAACAAAATCTTCTATTGTGAAGTGGCAGATGACTGCTGAGACAGAAAAACTGTTGAAAACATGTTCATTACTGAGCAAACAAATGAGGCATATTTAGAAACAGTCTCAAAGATATAAAGATATTAATCTCTATTTCTGTCTCCCTCATTATGTGTCCTAAAAACTGTGAAAATGTCCCCAGTAATAGGTCTCTGTCATATGTTACAGAACAAACCTAGGCCTTGCACCTCAAAATATGTAGGTGATCACCAGAAGAGTTTCTTGGTATATACTGATCACTGCAATCCTAAAATAAAAAGGTCATTCAAATAAGTCTGATTGATTGCACTAGCAATAGAGAGAATGACTTACAAAAAATATTCACTGCGGACTTGGAGAGTTAAGTTCCATGTGACCAAAATCACTTAGCTTCTGAAGCTGGTGTAGTGTGCAAGACACAGTGGAGAGTCAGCTTGCAGCTTGAGTGACATGGTGCTTTGTGTGTGCCCACTTCCACCCTTAGCAACCTTGCTGGCCTCAGTTTCTGCATAATCTATATGCAGTGCTGCTAAGAAATTCTAGGCAGTTCTTTAAACAAGGAAGTAAAGTGGACCTGCTTTCCTGTGAGTTTGTCGTTCATGACTGAATATTTGATACCTGATACAGTTGGATTCTTTTGTATGAATACCAAGTTACTTTTTTTTATGCACCTGGGAGAACTTGTCATGCTTCCTCTCTCTGTGGATTATTTGATGCCCAAGAAAGGTGAGGCTACACTGATGCATCGTAGAGGCATTGTTACAGTCCTCCTCACCTCTTTTGCTTTCCATTTCTGTGAAACTTTTAAGGAAGTAGCATGTCTGAGAATCTGAATTTCACAGTAACTTTCAGATTTCTACTCAGAGAGGGTGAGTGGATGCAAGGACGGATTAACAGCATCATGAGCTGAACTTGCTCCCTTCAGAGAGCATCACATCTTATTTGTGATGAGTCTTGCATCACACTCATCATTTGGCTCAATTCAGCTTTGCAAGTTGCAGAGCTGCTAAATCAGCAAGCTGTCTTAGTCTGCATCCCTTTTGTGAAGAGACATGAAAATTTCTGCTCTGAATTTTTGACTTTAGTTAAAACTTGGAGAAATGTCTGTTGGTCTGGTGAGCATTTTGCCAGCATCTCTTGTAGGCTGTACTACCTCTGCCCTGTTCGCATGCATAAAGCAAAATGAGAAGTGTCACGATTCTCTGATGTTTGAATGATCTGGCATAGTAGCAAGAAAAGGATCAGAAAAAAGAACCCCAGTTTAAATAACCTGCACGTAAATGTGGTTTGTTCAGTGGGTTATCTCTTGGCCCTCCAACCTAAGCCTTGTGTCTGTGTATGGTGAGGTAGTGTAGGTAAACTTTTGCAGGGAAGGCAGGTAAACCTTGAAATAGATGGAAAATATTTTGAATCTTGCATTTGTTACCTCATCTCTGCAATACTTATTTTCATCTCTTACAGGAACCATGTTTAATGAAATGGCACAATGGGTAAAATATGACAATGAGACTGGCATTTACTATGAGACCTGGAGAGTTCAAGCAAGTCCTGACAAAAAGTCAACAGTGTGGTTTGACTCTTATGAGTGCTCCAAGTTTATACTGAGAACCTACCAGAAGCTAGCTGACTTAGGAGCTGTATTCAAGAAGATACAAACAAACTATACAAGCATAATTTTATTCAGTGGAGAACCTATTTATTTGGGGAATGAAACATCTATTTTTGGACCACAAGGAAACAAGACACTGGCAGCAGCGATAAGAGACTTCTACAATCCATTTAAACCCCATCACAGTGTTAGAGAGTTCTTTGTGGATCTTTTCAAAATAATTGATCATGTTATCTTGAATCATCAGTTTTACCTCTTCTACAACTTGGAATACTGGTTTTTACCTATGAAGTCCCCTTATCTCAAAATAATTTATGAGGAGGTCCCTTTACCTGTTAGAAGCAAAGCATCCTTTGGTGTGTGACTGCCTACTGAAGAACAAAACTTGCCTTTATGGCACAATATTCTTAGGGATTTTGGAGCACTACAATGATGGTGTTTTAAAGAGTTGTATGTTTCACTGCTGACTGTAAAAAATGGTGTTGGGAAGGCTTTGCTGAAAGACTCTGCATTTGTTTTCTTACTACCTGTATAACACATTCATGAAAGCTTCAGCATCTCTGACCTGGCCAGCTTCTGTGTAACCATGGCCCCCTGCTGCCTGCAGGGAGACTGCAGTGGCTCCTCTGGCTGAGCTCTGCAGTGCCCGAGGGGGAATGGGGAGGCAGCTGTCTGCTCTGGGCTCAGGGGCTCTCCACATGCATGCCCACCAACAGAGGTAGGACACAAGCTACAAGGACTGACTCGCTCAGCATGAGTGTCCTGATGTGTCCAGTTCCCTCAACAAGTGCCTTACACTGATGTTCCTGTAGTTCTTTGGTTTGTACAGCTGGGACCTATGAACCATTCTCTGGTATTCTGGGGCAGTGAATGTACTGGAGGATTAACTGGGTGATACTTTTTCACCACTTTGCTCCCTTCAACTGCACTGTAAGCACAATACATACAATGATGGCTCTTGTTCGGTTTCATGTGTGTTCTGTGGCCTGTTTTGATGTCCAGTGATGCAGAACTGCAGTGTTCTACCAGTAGTCCACTGTCTTAAAGTCTTGAGGCTTCGGCTGGGTCAGTTTCATAGAACTCATGTATATTCCTTTCAATTTTTTTAAAAAGGCAGAGAAATCTTATTATGAAAGACTTGAGTCTTTAGCCAAAGTCACAGGCCATTGGGCCTAAGCTCAGCTTTGGATTAAGATAGAGTCATGGTTTCACCCCAGCCAGCAACCAAGTACCACACAGCACCACCAGGAAGGTAAGCCAGGGGCTCTAGGGAAGTCAAAGGGGCTGCAGCAAGCCTGGCTACAGAAGTTACATTCTCACTGATGCATGTTTTTATGACTTTGGAACTCTCAATGTTGTTAAACCCACACTTGTCTTCCCAGGAAAAAGCCTCAACATCACAAACCGGTGTTCAAAGCTCTGAAGGGGAAATAGGATCACAGAACCAAGCCCACAGATCACACTGCCAAGGATGTGGAGATTCCGCCATACAGCCACCCGTGTCTGTTTCACACTTTGACTATCCTCAGTTTAAAGGTACCAATTGTGAATGTAGGAGTTGCTCTTTATGTAACATATACAAGTTCCTTCTGAGGCCAGTATTTATTCCTGGAGAGTGAGTTCTCACTTTCTTTGCTTCTCTCAACTGGTGGAGGGAGATTTGTGTGTTAATTGTTCAGACTGAATGCACAGCTGGGTGGGAATAAACTTCACCAGTACAAACTGCAGTCCTGGAAGAGGTGCCAGTGTTGCAGTTAAACTGGAATCACTGCACTGGAATGAGTTTGAGTTGTTGAGGGCAGTGCTCTCTTATAGGCAGAATCCCCAATCCTTGAGTTAGGCCTACAGTTAGATCTAAAAAATCCAGGTGATGAATAGGCTAATTCTGCAAAGTTTAGACAAGCCCAGAATAGATCCATAAAAATGATGGGTTTGTAACTTAAAAAGGAAGTGTTAGATGTCACAAACAGCTTCTGTGCACCTGATGATCTGTTTGTGACTGAAAACCACCTATTCACCTCAAACACTTCAGGATGGCCTCCTCCTGAAAGTCACACAAGGAGCAGAAAGAGGTAGGATCTCACCTCATTTCACTCAAAGCCAGGTGGTATTAGCACTTTCCCAACAGTAGGAACCAGGGCACTGTCCAAACTGCCAGGCTCAAGGATAAGCCTAGCATTGTGTCACTGTCTTTACTCACACTTTGAATACAGGACTTGTTCATCACTTTAGACTGTGCTTGGTTCTGCTCTCTGCTCTTATGCACATTGCACTTGAGGGCAAAAATACACGTTCTGTACTACAACAATTTCCAAGTCTGCACAGTGGTCTTGTGCAAAACTGCTGCATTGCCACACCCACGGGCTGCAAGCCACACTTCATCCCAGGAAGGTTCTTCAGCAGAGCAGATCCTGGCTCATCATCCATCGAGGTCAAATGGAGCGTGCTGCTCCCGTTTCCCAAAGGGCTGTGCAATGAAAATCACTGGTACCAAAGCTCTCTGCCTTCCCCCTCACCAACCCACCCACAGCTGTTCTGGATTAGGAGAGCTGCTGCCTTCAGTATCGTAACTTGTAACCACTTGGACTCAGAGGTAAGATTTTTCACTGCACACATGAAGTCCTGCCCAAAACTGGACAACTGAGCCAACACTGAGTGTTGTTATTCTGAAAATAAGAAAGGTGAACTTAAGGAAAAGTGATACATCTATGACATTCATGTTCATGTTTCTAGTGAACTTTGTGAGTCTGTGGTACTCTTTACTACTTGTGCCATGATTTTTACGTAATTACTGTTCATTTGTTTCAACACATAGAAGGCAAAATAAAACGTCCAGAATTCGCTCAAAAGGCACTGTAGGCTTGCCTGGCAAGTTTACGTTATAGCTGGATTATTTGAACCACGGATGCAGTAATTGATTCAATGTATAAAAACTGCTGACCTCCACTAGAACAGAGAGAAACAACTGCTTTTGAGCGGTTTTCTTGTGCTGAACATCTTAACAACCAGTATAATGTGGTGTTGAATTCAGGAAAGACTTTTTGAAGTCAGTGCAACAACACAGCCTTCTCAGAGCCAGCCAGTTACCTTGCTTGGGAAACAGTTCTACAACCAACCCCTCCATCTTCAGCTCCTCGTATGTTCCTCACACTGGGGTCTGACAGAGGCCTTTCTGTGAGCAGCAGAATGCTGGATTTTGCAGGTGTGAATTCCAAGAGTGGGATCTGGTACTGAGGTTGTGCCTTGCCTTTCAGTTATTCTCACTACCAACACCTTGGTGACTTACCCTTGCCAGCATCGGGACACCTGCAGTCAAGGTCCAAAGAGGTTTTGGCTCTGTTACTAATGGTATTATTTCACATTAATTTAATGAAAACTAAATCCTGTTCCCTAGACTACAAGTGTTACTCCACTTTTCTCATACAGGCAGTTCGGAGAGCCGGGTTATAAAAGACACAGAGCTTTTTTACTTTTACGGACTAAATATATTGACACCTTTTGTACAAATAAAAGCAAATTATAGTATTACATTAATTTAACAAATTCTAATACAAAACCCGCGTATTTCATAAAATGCAGTTTTTAAATCAAAGCTCTACAGAAACATACAACTCCCCTATAAAGATGTCCAGTCCGCTGAGCATCGTTTGCTCAAAATACAGTTATGAACTTAAATACACTCATAAGTGTATTACACTAAATTACACATTTGGATAATAAACATGACTGAAATCAGAGATGAAGGAAAACTACTTACTACCAGAAGGGGCTGTACAGCCCAAGTGAGAAGCAGCCACCAGCTAAGCTCAACCCAGCCTGCAGGGGCAGCTCTGCCTTGCTGAGGGGCTGACCACATCTCTCAAACATGCAGCTGTCGGGGCAGCACTTCAGCGTTACCATCAGTAACTTCACAGAGAAAGTAACTGTTGGCAGTAAGAAATGAAGTCACAAGCCACATCCAGATCACAGGCAGTGTCTTGCCTACACCACTTACAAACTAAAAACTTTCTTTAATAAAACTGATTTATCAAATGT
Source organism: Sterrhoptilus dennistouni (assembly GCA_013397095.1). Taxonomy (NCBI): domain Eukaryota; kingdom Metazoa; phylum Chordata; class Aves; order Passeriformes; family Zosteropidae; genus Sterrhoptilus; species Sterrhoptilus dennistouni. The sequence continues at coordinate 880,953 of VWZU01007617.1, forward strand.
TCCAAACAAATTTTGCCTATTGCTCTACTTCACCAAGTCTACTCCTTTTGGGTTGTTAAATATTATGAAATGACAGAACTAGCTGAATTAAAGGTATACAAAAATTATTATCTATCAAACATCCACTTTATACATAAACATTTCTGAAACAGATTTACAGTATACAGTTAGTTTATACAGCTTAAGCAACAGTTCCAATGTCATTTCTGTCAACCTGAAAGCAGCCAAAAGGTCTAAGGTTTTGTGAAAAGGTTCTTGGTCAACATGCAAATTTCACCTTTCTCACCTCACACTGCTCTCACCCAGGTCATCAGAATAACATTGCTGGGTTCATTTCACAAACCGTACATTATTCCATCTCACCTATGCTGCCAAACCAGTTAATGTGCAAGAAAGCTCATTAACTCCAGTGTCCTTTTAAATACAATGTATCTACATTTTTCCCAGGAATGCTTTCGCTTCCTGAGCTAGACATAAAATACCTTAAAACAGGTTTAGACGCAGATCTGAGACCCCATAAGCAAACTACATTAAAATGCATAGAGGGTGGAAAAAACCCCACATCGCTTTTGGTAGCTCACACCACTGGTTAATGCTCTAAATACATTTTAGATGGACCTAATAACCTGTTGAACAAGGTGGTAAACTTACTAATTCAGTTGTCTAAACTTATTATTGTGTATTGCTCTTGCCTTGATGACTTAACAGAATGTGTGTATTTCACACTTCTAATCGTCATCTTGTCATCAAGGTGACTGGATTCAGAAATGCTACAGTCTGCAATGAAAGCATGCAATTTTGGTGGGGTTTTGTTTGGCTTTTAAAGATCAAATATGATTGTGTCCAATACTACTAATCTAAATCAAGAAAAACGGCATATTAAAAATGGTATTTTGCAAGTACATTTCAATATTTTAAATAATTTCTATTTCCAAAAATGTTTGAGGTCACTTTTAATGACAAAGAATAAATCTAAAACAGAAATCTGAATTTTGTTTGGATAAAAACAGATTTTGGAGCTGTGAACTCTGCTTTTGGTTCCTAAGTTCCAAAACATTTTTTGAAAGAAAAACTGATTTTCTAATCAAACCATTAATTAACTTGCAGTAAAATCTATATTATTAAATAAGCTTATACAGGAAATTACAATATGGTAAGCTTGGGTTTAAGGTGCTACTCCATTCACCCTGGAGTCTTTTAAGGACTTTACCAAGTGGGCATCATGTCTGGGAACCAGACTCTACCAAGATGCTTTGAAACTTCCCAGTGAATCTGCTCTAAGCTGTATTTCTGATCAGGAATCAAAACTTCCTCCATAATGGAGAGCTGAGAGAGGCGACCGCCGCACATCTTCACGAACTCGACGAAGGCACTGCAGGAGACCTCGCACTCTCCGAGGCCCACGGCCGACAGGAACTTGCAGCGCTCGGCGATGCAGATCAGCTCCTCGTCCAGCGGCCGCAGCCCGTTGGCACACACCACCAGTTCCACCAGCCGCGGGCACGTCATCCCAACGCGGCCCAGCACGTCCTTGCTGACCGACCTCCCGAAGTACAGGTGGGTGACGGGCGTCTCGTAACGAAAGAACGGGTCAAACTCCTCCTCGTACAAGAAGAAGTACATGACTAAATTCACTTTAGGAGAATGCTTGATGAAAGCGTCCCAGCTGCTCTTCTGAATGGTGTGGAACTGAGTCTGCCCGGGGTTCTCGCTGACAACGTCGATGCGCAAGTGTTCCAACCTGACGTGTTTCTCCGAAGACAAAGCCAGCAGCAGCTCGTCGCTCAGCAGGTGGTAGTTCAGCGCCAGCTCACGCAGGCCGTGGCACTGGTCAGCCACACAGAGGATACCTGCCACGAGAGAACGTTGTGCAAGGGGTCACACAGATAAATGCACTGATAGCCAGACAAACAGGAGGGAATTTGTTTATGTGTGTCAAGAGGGTGCTGTGGGCACCTGTTTCAAACATGCAACCAAGACATGAAATCAAAACCAAATCACACTGGACAACCTGAACATTAATCTTTTTCACAAGCAGGATCTTGTTACTTCTTTGTACCTACATCTAAGGCAGACATACACAATGTGACTACATCTCTGTTCTGCTGGGAATCCTACAGAAGTGGACAAATACATTAACAGAAGTGACAAATATATAAATAGCATATTCTAACTATTCTGCCCTATTGTAAGACCACATATACTCAACCTCATTTTTGTAAAAGGTCCTTACTCATGATAAAAGTATTTCCTTAGCCAGCTCTGGAAGAACTGCTGATTGCCTCTGCAGCTGACAAATCAACTGTGAATGAAATTTGTCATCTGAAGAAAAGCAAACGGAAAGCAAAAGTAAAATGAATGTTAGATTTTAATTCAATACAGAGGCTGCTGCTGTCAGTATTTGTTTTTTCTAGGAAAGTATAAATGGTTAAATTTGGAAAAGCTACAGCAAAAAAGAGGCAAAACACTACAAACTTGGAGCAGTAATTTCTAGAAGAGAAATTTTCAGACTCTCTTTAATGATTCAATATAAGAAGGATTTCTCACAGAATACAAAAACATTAAAAAGAGAATCCAGGTCAGTCTAAGGTTTCCACTCATACTATTTGTAGATACAAGCAATGGTATTATACTGGTAACAGTACTGAAAAAAATAAAAAGCACTAAGAAGAGCATACAGTCCTCTGCATTTCATGTGACCCAGAAAACTGCAGGAAATGTGGGATACGGCCTTTCCATTAATAGAGGGGATGAGAACATTGCATTTAACATGGAACTGAAAAACCTGAACTAAATACACTATAGCTCTGAAGCAACAGGAAGAAGTTCAGAAAACAGCAGTTATTTCAAGGTGCAGCTATTAAACTTAAGCCTATACTGAGCACAGAAACACTTTCTTTTAAAAAAAAATCACTGCAGAAACAGTGTATGAATCAGAAGGGTTACTGTGATCACTCTCTAAGGAAACTCAGACATGCTGCTTCAGAATACCTAGGTCTGTTGAGATCTGAAATATTTTAGGCAGTTTCAAGATCCATATACATTTTCTCATCTTGACAAAGCTTATTGTCCTGGATGCCATCCTTCCACAAATAATCTTTGTTAACTTTAAGGATACATTATGTGTAAAGTGCAAAGCAAAAAGGGAAGAGCTGGGGTTCAACTTACTGTGATTTTTATGGGTCTAGAGCTGGATATGCAGAGTCTGTCAATGCAATCATGCATCCTACATACAGAGCTGACAATGAATACAGTGTAGACAGCAACTAGAGGGCCTGCCTGGGGCCCACGTATGTCACAGAACACCCCTAGGCCCTGCCTACACCTTTGTGTCACTGACAGGGAAATGGCTTTGCTCTCTGATCTTACTGCACAGAGCTGCATCAAAGAAATCCCTGTCCCATGATGTCCCTGATGCAGGCACACCTGACACCCACTCTGCTTCCCAACTCCTGCTCCAAGAGAAGCAGCCCTCCTATCCCCATGCCAAAGCAGAAACATCACCTTTACAGGAACACTTTCCATTCCCTCTGTTCCAACAGTTAGTATTTCAGAGCAGAAACAACAAACAGAAGAAACTTCAGATGAACTCACAAAGATTAGAAATACATCACTGCCTTTCCTTCTCCAGCCCAAACTCAAATGGGCCTCTTTATCTTTGTACAGTAACTCTGAGCAACTGTTTGATACCAATCTTTTCCTTTATCCCTGCAGTAGTGGAGTCTCTTGCTCTACTTTCATTACTCTTTTCTGTCCTTCACTAAAAAATTTCTTCAGAACTGACCTAGTAATGAACATTCTCCCCTCCTCCAATCTGAAGACATTTTAACTGGATCTATAAGTAATTAGTTTTGCAACTCACAGCCTTTTTGTTTCAATAAAGTTTTTCCACATTTACTGCAGCCTGCTAATTATAATACTCCCATTATAAAAAAAATCCAGGTCACATTTTCCTTCAAGAGTCTTATTTTTGCAGCCTGCCTGCTCTTGAAGCCAACTATCCATGTACCAGCTTCTTTCTTTTGTTCCGCTTGGTGAGTTGTCCCTCTCTGGACACCAGGTGCCCTCCCAAAGCTATGCAATCACTCCTTTCCCCAGCTGGGCAGGGGAAAGAGAATACAATTAAAAACTCAAGAATGAAGATAAGGGTGACAGGGAGAGATCACTCACCAATTACCATCATAGGTAAAACAGACTCAACTTGGGGAAATCAATTTATTATCAACTGAATCAGAGTAGGGTAATGAGAAATAAATTTGAATCTTAACACACCTTTCTCTCACTCCTTTGTTCTTCCCAGGTTTAACCCCCTCATGATTTCTCTACCCTGTTCCCTCCCAGCAGCACAGGGGGACAGGGAATGGGGGCTGCAGTCAGTTTGTCAGACATTGTCTCTGCCACTCCTTCCTCCTCAGAGGAAGACAGCTCACGCTCTTTCCCGGCTTTAGCATGGAGTCCCTCACATGGGAGCAGTCCTCCACAAACTTCTCCAGTGGGAATCCTTCTCAGACTGCACTTCTTCACAAAATGCTCCAGCGTGGGTCTCTTCCATGGCGTGCAGTCCTTCAGGAACAGACTCGTGTTCTCCACATGGTCAATTCCTGCCATCATACCTGCCCCAGCACAGGCTCCTCTCTCAACTCTTCCAGCATGGGCTTCCCACAGCTCACAGCCTCCTTCAGGCATCCACCTGTTCTAACATGAGGTCCTCCACGGGCTGCAGGTGGATCTCTGCACACTGCCTCACCATGGTCTGCACCACAGGCTGCAGGGGAATCTCAGTTCCAGCACCTGGATCAGCTCCTGCCTCTCCTTCTTCACTGACCTTGGTGTCTGCAGAGTTGTTTATCTCATGTATTCTCACTCCTATCTCCAGCTGCAATTGCTCTCCTGCAGTACATCTTCCCCCTTCTTAAACAGGTTACCCCTACCACTGTCACTGATGGGCTTGGCCTTGGCTCTGTTGGACACGGGGAAGCTTCTGGCCATTTTCACAAAAGCCACTCCTGTAGCCCCCTCGCTGTCCCCCAAAACAGTGCCATGCAAACCCAGTGCATGCACTTGGTTCTCCATCTCAAGGCACACCCATGCCTGAATTAAGCAATTAAACTCTCCTACTGTTTGCTTAGCACTGCCTGGTTTTGTTACTAATGCATCTTACCCCAATCTATTCATCTCCACCCCATGAAGGACAATAGTAGCTGTGCTCCTTAAACAGGCATGACCATTTCTTACCCATTGTTCCTTCAATTTAAAACCGTGCAAGATACATCAATCAGAACACACCCACGTCTCCTCCCGAATTATCAAGTGTATGATGTTCCCATGAAGCCTTCTAGCAAGGCTTATCGACAAATCAGCACAGTCTGCTGGAGCTGACAGGTTACAATTTGATCCCAGCCCAAGGAAAAGACTGTCTCTGCCTAGTTGACAAATTACTGCTGAAAGCCTTTTCCTCTTGACAGACACATTATGGCTCTTGCACTTCTCAGACACGAGGACTTTCAAAAAACAACTTTAAGTTGGAAAAGCCAGTCCCTCAAGCCATTTAAACTACCCCCACCTATGATCAGAAAGCTTTGGAGGAGGCAATATTACAGTTAAATCTGTGAACACTTTACTAGACCAGGCTGCTGCAAAACATCAGTCCTGCATTTTCAGGACTTCTTTATACAAAATCAAGCACAAGGTTTTGTCTGAGAGCTACACCTGCAAAAGGTATTAAGTTTGTTTTGTTTGTTATCACTACAATAACACACCCTCTGCAACAGTACTGCTTTCCCCTTTCCCTTTTTAGGAATCCTGCTTGTGAATTTGACAGATAAAGATCTAGCATTTACAGCTGCAACGTATTTACATGGAGAAAGTTACAGTGTTATGGTTTCTATAGTTTTTGTAGTTTCTCAGAAGAGGAACCATACTAAACTGTCAGCATTTCATTTACAATTCCTCTTCCCTTTCTCAGTGGAAAACTGTAAGTGTTAAGCTGATGGGCTGTGAATAAATCCTAAACCTACTGTGCATTGTGGAAGTCTACCACAAATGTTAATTCTGTGAACTTCAACAATCTTGACAGATTTAATTCTGATATGAGCTGGCTTCATTCTTGTTACAGACACACTGAAGAGTGTTAGAGAAGTACATTTGGTGACAGTAGAAGTTTTGCACAGCTCAGTCTCATCTCCCCTTTTTGATGCTGTCTGTAGTTATTCTCCATCAATTACTTCTATCAGAAAAGAAATCAGCATCTTCCTAATACATGGCATGGCAACAGTCAAACCCTACACATACTGAAGTATGGAAAAGAAACTCATATTCCAAAAAAGCTTAATTGTATTGGAACACTCTGTCATTGCACAAATAGTGCACCATCAATTTGATAAATTCTCATTAAGTTCCACATGAGGTTAACTATTTGCCTACAACAGACATGCACTGTTGTATTATTAGCCCAACAGTCACTGTGAAGTGGTAGAATAAATGGACTGACCACCAGGTGAAAGTACTTCATTCAGGGACAGTTACTGGTAATACCATACTCATCTTCCCTCTTACCCCACCCCTATTTTTTCAGTGGTGTACTGGTTTCCAACAGAATTTAATGCATGCATTAAAAAATCCCAACCAACCAACTAACCAACCAATCCCAACCAGGCTAACCCCAAAACCACAGCAGCTTACCAGCTGGAGAAACATGAGGACAACTGCTCATTTTCAACAGTTTGAGTGTGTCGCTGTTGTTAGCCACCAGAACCTTGAGAGATGGATCATCTACTGGTGTGTCATCAATCTTAAGTGAAGAGAGGGATTTGGAGTTCACAAACACCACTGTCAGTGCAGAAATAAAGTGAGACTGAAAAAAAAACAAGCGAGTTTGAATGAAAGAGTAGTATCTGAAGTAAAAATCTCAATGGTTTTACACTGTACACAGCAGTCCTAGCTTTTACTTCTTACTTGTTGAAAAAACATTCAATACTGAATAATTAAAAAAACAATATTAAAACTGGCATTTTTTAGTAGAGGAAGTGTAATAATTTTTTGCTATCCATTTATGAATTGGGAAATCAGAATGTGTAACATTAGATGTTAATTAAGAACCTGACCCTGGGCAATCCACTGCACTAATTTAAACCTACAGAAGGACCACAAGCAAAGGGAAAGCCTAGAAGCCCTAATTCTGAGGATTTTTCATGTCCTTTGAACAAATGAGGCAAGTCACACTCTAAAAGAAGCATCTTCTATAAGAGGAATTCCTGCATGGGAAGTTGTGCTGCACTGGTGAGATGCAAACACAGTCAGGAGTGTTAGTATCCAAAGCCAAATGACTGTACTGCCTGCCTACTACCCACACAAGAGTAGTTACAGCTTGGACAGATTTCTTGGAAAGCTAACTGGAGTGGTCCAAACAGAGCCAAGGAGCAAGAAACCAATTCATTACTGAATAAGCAGCATAGATAAGGTAGGACAAGTGCTCAGCATTTTTGCATAACCACTGAAACTTATCATTAAAGACAGAGCCCTGGGAACCCAAACTTGAGAAACACAGACTAAGGAGCAGATACAGCAGTGACTGTAGAAACCACTGGTGGTATAAAGTGAATAGTTAGTTCATCTTCATGATTTCTTACAAGACTGACCAAACAGAAGACTTCAAGAAAGTATTTCCTCCATGCGCCACATTAAGTATCTTAAAAAAATTGACCTACTGCTTGGATTTCAAGTCTGTTTCACTCTGAGCCTCATGCACATATCCCAAACACAGTTCTATGAGAGAAGGCCTAGCAACAATATTTGTTCATTCTTGGGTGATATATTTGTGATTTTTGATAAAACTGTCACAATTAGATTTAGAATAGGACTTACTGCTTTCACCTATACACAAACTTTCAAAGGCAGTTCATGTAAATGGAAACAGGAAGTTCAGCTCAGAATCTTTACACACTTTGGCTTTAGGGACCACTCCAGCTTTACTGACAGTAGAGTGCTTGATATGTTATCTACACAAGAGAAGATGTTTCAATATTACTTCAGCTCTGTATTATGACAGTGTTAGTACTGTGTTGTTATTCTGTGTTTAGAAAAAGAAGGCTGTTGAACAGGAAGCCAAAGAAAGTTAACCACACTTATAAAAAAAGGTAACGTGAACCTTCCAGTTTGAAGAGCTAATGGGAAACAAGCAATATTCCAACATGTAAAAGCTGGTCTTTTCAGTATTGCTACATCTGTAGCATCATTCTTTAAAACATTCTACTCATCTAGAATGCACTTAGTGAAAAGACAGGCAACACAACTCAAAATATGAGTTACAGATATTTGCCACATGTCAGGTCACTTGACAACAAAAGAGCACGGTTGAAGATAATGCCAAGTAGTTCAGACTTCCTATACAGACTGATAAAAATAAAAACCTCCCACCACCCCCAAAAAAATTCCAAAACCACACCAAAATATTAACCGTTTTCGAAATTAATTCATCTTTGGCTGCTTTTCTTCTAATGGACCTGTCACTAACAGCTTCCCACAAGAATTCAGGCAAGGCCAAATTCAGTTCTTTAGTTTCACTAGCTGTCCCTTATGCCAGTGACAAAACTATTGACGGTGTAAACACCATAAAGCAAATTAATATTAGAGCTAGTTTTGGCTTATTTTCCATCTGCTTTTTTAAAGGCCAAATGTGAACTTACTGAGAACAAAAAGAGGGAAGCCTGTGCTTTGTAAGCCTTGAAGCTGAATAAGAACATAGCATGAACAATTACAAGTAATTACTCAGCAAGCAGGACATGACCCTAATATATCCCTCCAGTGAAAACCACAAGAGATAAAGCAGCATTCAAATTAATAAAGAAAACAATAAGAAAGAGCTGAAAGAACAAACTATTTTTAACACAGTGTGGATTGTTTTCTCTACATTCAGATTTTCTTATGATCACACCTTGAAGAACATCAGAAAAGGAAAAAGAATCGGAATAAAACTAGTTAAGTATCTGAAAAGCCTCTTTGAAAACTACAAATTAAATGTAACTATTCAAGAGAGCTACATGATGTGGCAATGAGCACTGCAATAACTGATAACCCTCCTGTAGCTAACCTTACCTGCAGCCTACTTCCGTTCCCGAGGCTGTCTCTAGTTCTTCCTTGTCCTTACTGCCACCACCAGCCATGACATCACTGAGCTGTAGCTAATAGTCTGTTTGTATCTGCCCTTCACAACCACTCTGCTGCTCCTTAGCAATAGTCCACGTCCACTGACTAGCAGGAATGCTTCTCTAGAAGCACATGTAAGAGATCTGTTGTTTTCCAGATGAAATTCCTTCTAACAAGACCTGATTTTTTGTAAACATGCAAGGTAAAAATCTTGACTGAAAATTTCAGAAATACAATGCACTTCACCAAGGATGCTGATGCCTGACTGCATGACGTGAAACCCTGCAAATCGTGATCCTATTTCTTTCTGAAGAGATTTTGTAAGCCCTATGGCAAGTCCACATGGATAAAACTCTACCACTCATTTGACTGTAACTGTCTCCTAAACAAACCCCACAACACAATTACACAGACCTGAACTGTCCAGCCTCTTAAATTGCACCACGCTGCTCAGCACTGCATTGAGGTCAACAGACAGGACCTTGCAAGAACAAGGTCAGGCCTATGATCTCACATGATTCAGAGACTGAATGGAACTTGATATAGCCATCACTGTAAATATCTGCTCCTCCCTTTATTAGAGACCAGACCACTAATAAACTTTTCTTTATCAAGGATGCATATTTCTACGATAGAACTTTTCATAAAGTTACAGAAGTACTGTATGAAACACTGCAATACTTTGCAATAGAAAATATACATAATAAAATACCTTTGGTAAATCCATGAAGCTTGGCCGGGCAGTTGAAATTAGCCCAAGTGTTTTCAGAGAGCAATTCACAAGCTGTGATAAAATATCACAAGCTGCTTCTGCAGACTCCTTGCTACTGTCCACCTTAAAACAAAACGAATTTTGTGTTCAGAAAGCACTGCAAATACACTGTGTAACTTTTTTGTTTCACTTTACCTTCTGAAAGGTGATGTCAAAAAAAACCCTCATTGTGAATCCATCATTATTTTTATTACCCCAAAAAGTATGAACCAAAAATCCAAGACTATTTGCTATAAATTTACTACTCTTCTAAACACATTGGTAAAATATAGCATGCTGAGGGGTCAGCTGAACAGTTTGTTCCAAGACCCTCATTCCACATCAATCCATGTGGAGGGTCCAGAGCCTATTCCAATTCCTCTTTACATTCCTCCTTATCAAAATGCAAGACTTCTAAAATTCCTTTACTATGTGCAAAAGCCACTTCTTTTTGCAGTGTCTCAGTTCATAAAATTGAGCTGCTGGAGAGTTAAGTGCATTATCATATGAACCTCTATGACTGCCCCTAACTGTTAAAACCACAACAGATGCAATGGATAGTCTAAAAAAACCAAACCAAGCAAACCAACACAAACCCCAAAACCTTCATTAGTCAGCTTGCTACCCAACCAAATCACTTAGTGTGTCTCCAGTGGACTTCTCCTGACACTCAGATGTGCTTCCTGAATAACCCCTGATGTACAGGAGCCATGACAGCTTTGCAAACCTACAGGACAGTACAAAGCTTGACCACAGGATCACATCTAACTCCACCGTAAGCCATGCTACCCTGGCAACAATAGACTAACTCCAATGAACGTTCATTTTCTCCTCAAACACAAGCTGAAAAACCTTGACTTTCAACAATTTCATCTTTCTTTGCCTACAGAAAACACCCTCCTTGTTTTCAGCCTTCACAGAGAAATGATGAGTGTTACACTCACTTCCTTGTGTATTCTGCAGCACTGAGGACAACTGAAGTGACACATGAAAGAAATGATGGATCACCCCACAAGCAAAGGGCACCTGAAATTCTTTGGGTGTAAAGCAACATAGACAGGAGATAAGACACTGGGAGGTCACTCCACTGCAGCCCCAGGTTTTCTTTATTTGGATGCTGATAAAAGCCCTGCAAACCTTGTGGTAATAGTTTGCACCTGGTATTGCAAGCAAGCAGTAGCAATACATGTGATGAAGCAAAGGTGACTCAGCTACTCACATGCTGATGATTCCAGCATTAGAACTGCCTGATCTCAGAAACAAGTATGCTGAACTTGCTGCAGAACACATTTCTTTTCCAAACTTCTCACACAGCTGATGCATATGCAGCCATGAGATTCACAGCACCCTTACAAAACACGCTGCTATGTAAGCCCACATTAAAGGTTTTCATCTGCTGAAAGTAATTCCACAGTGTGAACAGAACCAATTCTCATCAAATGGTATTTCTCAGCCAGGCACAATCAGTACATGCACTATCGTATGCAAGTCTCATGTACTATTCAGTCCCCTGAAATGCAGTTGTGCTGAGTACAGACAATCCCACACAATTTAATATTAAAACTGCTAGCTGATGACTAGTAGTACTGAAGTCCCTCTCTGTGCATTAGATGTTTTCAAACCATGAATATGAGAGCCAAATACCTACAGGATGGGGAATGGGAAAATGCTCAGCTTATGCATCCTGACTGAACTTAATTCTGAGGCAGTAACCCACACATGCAGTCGTATCAGAATTATTTCTGTCCACTTCATGAAGCACATTTTTAAGCAGCTAAACTGCTACAAAAAAGCCTCAAAAAACCAAAAAAGCCAAAACCAGTAAAAAAACCAACAAAAACAGAACAAACACACAAAACCAAAAAACCTCAAACAAACCACACCACCAACCAAAAAAATTCCCATCTAACAGAAATAAGACACTGAAAAGGTATGTTCAGTACTGTTATTCCAAGTTTTGCTCTTGAAAATATACCCAAACAAATTAATTGGGAGGTAACCTCCATGTCTACATGTCCATTTAGAGAAACCATTTCTTCTGTATATTAAGCCTGAAAACAAGGCCACTTACCACACTGACAGCTGCCCTATTCCTTTTAGAATAAAATTTACTTTTAAAAAGCCTCTAAAATACACTACCTTGAAGCTAACATACTGCAGGTGGTTGGAATGCCTCTTTATTATTTGCTTGATTAGCTCAGGGTGCGTAGTCCTCAGGTTGGATGTGGCTGGCTGATTCAGTTCAAATTCAAAGCACCTCCAGAGATCAGGCATATGAAACACTTGGTTCCAGCTCCTGCAGACCTGGGATGCATGAGCACGATCCAGAAGTGGCAAGTACTGGAACACCTGCAGGATAATGTCTTGGAGCAGGTTTGCCCAGTCAGGACTCTGCACAACTGCGGTTTTCTTCTCTACAGCCTTATGTCTCTTGGATTCCTTCTCAGTTGTGTCTTCAGATGAACTGCTGTTGGCCTCATTAGTTTTCCTTCCTCGTTTCATTCTATAGAAGTAATAAAAAAATAAAATCTATTTATCTTGTAAACGTACAAGAGCTGAGAACAATATTAATAGAAAATTGTGGAGTTGAAAAAGGGTATTTTATGCAACAACAGCTTGGCAGACTTTTTTTCCTGCCATTTATAAAGGAAAAAAAGCCCAAGTAGTAAACCAAAATGGCAGCCCAGAAATAACATTATCATCTAAACTGATATCTTTAATATTACTTCTTTAATCATTAACAGTGCCAACCCATTTATAACAGTCACTCTCCTTTCAGTGTTTCATTTGTGCGTTTGAGAACACTTTGAACCTAATTTGCCTTACTGTGTTGTTGATTATTACTCTACTGTTCTACTAATGGAAGGATAATCTTCTAAACAATTTTTTTGAACACTCACATAAACATTGCTGCCCCAGTCCTATTTATTAGGAACAACACTTGAAATTGTAGAGATAAAAATCGGGCAAGGAAGTAAATAATTACTGTACGCATGCTTGCAGGCACTGCATATTGCAGATGCTGTATCAGACCAAATATTTTTTTTTTCTCAGAGAGGAAGAATATTTTCTTTTTTAATTAATTTATTTATTTAAAATATCTGTTTTAAATAAGTATCCTTAAAAATATATTTCATCAAATCCATTGGTGTGCTTTCATTCTTCCAACTAACTAGGTAAATAGGGATTATAGAAGATTTCCAGTAACCGTCTGGAAGTTTCAAGCCACAGAAAAAATTCAGAGAAGGGCCATAAAAATTTCTTCAAAACTGTATTAAATTCAGCAAGCCTGAGGTAAAAGGTTGTAGCATATGTTTTTTTCCATAATTGCATCACTTAAACAACTTCTATCTTATGTTACATTATTAGAGAGAAAAAAAACCAAAAACCCTTACCACCACATGTATCTGAAATAAACGTAGGGCTCACAGGGTTTTAATCCAAATGTGTTCTTTTGTACATGCAATCTTACAACTGAACTTGGCATGTGATCATTTATTTTTAAAAGCCTCAGTGTGATGCACATCATTTCCTAAAGGGCTCGCTCCCTCACACTCAACTACAATGTGCTCAATTCCAGTCTCTAAAGAGCTGAAGAGAATCCAGGGGTGGGGACACATAAAGCACCCGCAGTCTCCCTGATTTCTAGAAGATAAACAAGGACTTCATACCCAGCAAAATCATCCTGGTTTAACACTCAAGTACAATTACACGTCTAGGATTATAATATGCCCAGTCCTTCTGCGATCTGAAAAGTTAAGTTTCCCTGCTGTGTACTGTGACTAAGTTTGGAAGGACTTCTTACAACAAAATGCCAGCTAAAAATTATACTGTTCATAATCCAACGCATCACAGATTATTTTCTCAAAGCCAGCACCTCCCTACCTATCTTTAAAAGGCTTTAATCCCAGCTACTCAAATGACAGAAGCAAGCTATCACTTAAGGTCTAAAGCCACTCGTAAGATGATGCAGACAAACCTGAACATATGGTCACGAAAGACTGATGAAGAAAATTTGTCTCGACTTTTTCAAATCCTGTTTTTACTCCCAGCACACTTGGAGGCAAGCAGAGGATGAAAACAGTACTGGGCAAAAATCTCTACTTGCTTCCTGAGAACTGTTTCCATGATTCAGTTCCTGCCTCTGGGACTATGCAGAGCACAATTTCTGTGCTGGAACAAGCTTTCTGCCAGAGTGCTGTTGCTGAGCCACTTCACCAGTGAAGAAAAGCAAGTAAACTGAACAGTGACTCAGAACCATCTGCAACTAACAAAAATATAAAGGAATTGGATTTTGCAACCGTGAAACTGGAATTCAACTTAAAATTAATCAAGAATTAATTGGCAAATCCACTGCAAGCTTGTCGTGTTTCTGTCAGAGATAATAACTCAGCATAGTACAAGAACAGTGTTTATAACAAGCTAGTCTGAAATGCAGCATTAGTTTAGGCTTTAGGCTAAACAGATATTTCATACAACTAGGTTACAAGGAGCATTCACCACAGGCAAGCCATTATCCTGCCAAATTCAGCTTGCCTGTTTGACGGCCAAATCTTTCCAAAGCCATCAATAAAAAGCTACACAAGGTACTGTTAGACTGGGCTCTCCAAGTCTTGCTTTACAGAGATCCTGTCTCATCTTCTGCTAGCAAGGCAGTAAACCTGCACGCATGTTCCAGTTAGGAAGGCTACTTGTACCACTGCATTAGGGTAGGGTTTGGGGGGATTTTTTCTCTCTTTTTTGTCTCCCTTTCAGAGAAGACCAGGAGGGAGCTGCCACTGACAAAACCGTATCCATTTTTCCTCTGAAAAAAGGCCTCTGGGATGTGCTGACAGGAGTGGACTAGGTCACTGACAGCTCGCAATGTGCACCTCTGAGCTCACTGGGATGAGCTGTAAGTAGTTAATATACGCTGCTTACAGACCAAAACATGCTCATGGAAGTTGTGGGATACTGTCCCACATTTTTATAAACAGCCAATGACAACAAAAAAAGGAACAACACAGCCATCACTAGAGGTATACTGATGATGATTTCTTCTTCCAAGAAAATAAAAAGTTACATGTTCTAAATGTCATGACTTAAAGCAAGGGATGGAGAGTAAACCACACCTTTTCAGAGAACTTTTTTTTTTTGTTACTGACATCTTGCAATTAAAAAGGGATTAAGTATAACCTTTCAAAAATATTTCCTTGGCAAACTTTTTCCAAACAGGAAAAACGTGCCTAAGCTCAAGATTAAAAACCATTACTTTAAGAACTACGTGACTGTTCCGTCATCTATTTTTTAACCAATTTGTTCATTTAATTTTTGGTTTATCACTTCAGAACTTAAAGTATTATTAGAATAGTTTTTTTTTTTTTTTTAATGTAACTGCTTTCAACCTCTTTACATGCCAACAATAAAACAAATATAAAATTTAAAGAATGAATATTTGCCGCAGAAGTTTGCAGAGCTATCTGGAAATATATTTATTTTAAAAAGGCCACTTAAGAGAGTAAACCTTTCTGGTTTAACATAAGAACAAGCAAATGCAATTAGAAGTTCAGTTCACTTTGCTTTGCGTATCCAGTAATTTAAAGAACTGACCATTCGAAATCCAAAGCCAGCTTTTCAACAAGGAAGACATGGATGCAAAATTCCATGCTAGCAGGTTACTGTATGAGTAAAACCTATTTTTCAAGGGATGATTGCTTATCACTTCTTCGTAATGCATCAATCTCGCTGTTAACTCTCTCTGGCACACTCAGGACACACACGTATCACTGGTTTTCAAACTGCTGCCGTAACCAACTTTGCTCTGGAAGATCTTGCCAGGAAAAAAACCAACACCAAACCAACAAAAATACCCAACTCTACCGGGGCACTGAGATGGGTGAAAGCTGGGGTGCCTGACTCCGTAAGATTTTCCAAACAAATTCCTCCACCTGTTCTAAGGACTTGTTTCTGAACTCCGCACCTGGGCGCAACCCAGGCTATCTTGTTTGCCATAGTCACGTCCTAATCGCACAGTTCAGTCACCGAGCAGGAGGACGGGGAGGAGGAGCAAAGCACGTGCTTAACATTGTTTTTATTGCCGAGTAAGGTGCAGCCAGAACGGCAGTTAAAAAAAAAAGAAATCAACCTACAACTAAAACCAAACAAAACAAACTGTGCAGAGCTGTTTGCACCCGGCTGATAACGCCTCCCCAGGAGCTGCCCGGCCGAGCTCGCTGCGCCTCACCCCCGCACCAGGGCTGTGCTAGGAACACCAGGAATGCGCTAAAGGGGAGCACGGGTTGAAAGAGGGGGGGACCCGGACACGAGCCCTGCCCCTCCCTGCCGCAAACGACCCGCTCCGCTGGGCACCGCCAGGGTGTCGCGATTTATCACCGCCATCAGGGGAGGCTGCGGGGCGGCGACCCCCAAACGCCACGGAGCAGGA
>VWZU01007617.1:897760-924432 GCA_013397095.1 Sterrhoptilus dennistouni
TCCCCGGCCCCGCTGTCTCCGGCCGCACCTCCCCTCGGGGCTGGGCGCCCCGGCATCGGGGACGGGGGGAGCGGTGAGCCCTGGAGGCGGACCGGGGCTAATCCCGCGATCAGTTAGGCTGGAAAAGTCTTCCGAGATCATCGAGTCCAGCCCGTGATCGAGCACCCGCACATTAACTACACCCTGGCACCCGGCGCCTCCTCAGGGCCGCGTCCGGTCTCTCCTTAAATGTTTCCAGGGATGGTGACTCCGCCACTTCCCTGGGCAGCCCATTCCAGTGCTCAGTCACTCTTTCTGTGAAGAAATTCCTCCCGATGTCCAACCTTAACCTTCCCTGGCGCAGTTTATGACTGTGTCATCTTGTCCCGTCACTGGTTACCCGGGGGAAGATGCCGCCCCCGGCCTGGCTACTACCTCCTTTCAGGAGATGTAGAAAGTGCCGAGGTGACAAAGTGACCCTGCCTGTCCCTCAGGCTAAACACCCCTCGGCTGCTGCTCCCAGCGCTTGTGTTCCAGCACTTCCCCGGCTCCATCGCCCCTCTCTGGACACGCTCCGGCCCCTCAGTGCCTTGGGTGCAGTGAGGGCCCAGAGCTGACACAGCCCTGGGGGTGCGGCCTCAGCTGTGCCGGGTACGGGGGACAGTCCCTGCCCTGCTCCCGCTGCCCACACCGCTGGGACACAGACAGCATGTCCAGGGCATTCCCGGCCACCTGGGCACGCTGAACATGGTCAGCAGTGGAGCTGGGCCCTCCTCACCAGTACAGCCGGTCACGGTCTGTGATCTGCAACCCCACGTGAGGCCGGCCTTAGGAACAGATGTAACAGGGAAAGCAAACCACCAGTGAGTCCTGGGGCCGGCAGGTGCTGGGAATGATGTGCTTGGGATTTTGCCAGGCAGAGAAGACCAAGTGATGTGTGACATTTCCCATGGGCTGCAAATGCCTTGTCGTCGTGTGTCCTTCGTGCATGCGGTACACTCCAATATACCTCATTTTTCAGCCCTGTATGTGTCCAAACTCTTTACAGTTGTTGAGATTCACAAAACTTAATTATTAATTTATTGCAAGCTATAGTAAATAAATTACTGTTCAAATTGTAATCCTAATCCCTGTCATTAAATTCCTTGGAAACAGTACTTGTGATCCAGTGCCTGCCCCAGTCTTGAAATGGCTTTGAAACATTCTTCAGTGGTCACTGAAATGTCACCATCCCTGAGATCTTTAAGAAGCACTTTATAGAAATACATTTCCTTGCATACTCTAAGTCTGTTAATTTTTTTAAGCCTAGTTCCTTGAGATTATTAGTGGGGAGGAAAAGACTTGTCCAGCAACAGGGTTGTTTTTCAGTGGGAAACAAAAATTTTTATTTTGAGTTTCTGTGAGAAAATAATATCTTTTTTTTTCCATTTCAAAATGTTTTAAGCTGTTTACTAAAACTCAGCCATTATAGTTCTGTATTTATGCGTATTTATGAATCTGCATCCAGTCTTCAGCTTTTCAGGAAATGCAACAAAAATCTGGAGATAAGAGGCAAGTTATCACCTCACCTTGAGCAGATTAATGAGTATCTTAGACAACCTTGTAATAGCAAATATGTTACTGTATAATTTGCTCAGTTATATGAGACAGCTACATAAACCTTGGTAGGTAATGACATGTGTTTAGAAATAAAGCCAATACTGTCAAGAAACCTGCAATAACTGTTTTGCTGTCCTCATCTGGAAATGTTCCGTGTCTTCCATGCTCACTGCTTAGGAATTCCCTTTTCAGCCCTTCTGTTCCAGTTCAGAGCTTGTTTCTAATGGTGGGAAGATAACAACGCCCAATTACAGTCTGTAGTAAAGACAAGTCATATTTGCAAGTATGTAACTTGCAAACTGCCGGAGATGTGGGAGACAAAGTCTGCAAAGATTGACTGCAAAGGTTGGAACTAGACCTGGGCCCAGTCTGTGGGGAGAAGGATCTACTTTTTATCAACAAATACAGAGCAAGCAGCTGCTCTTTCTCCTGGTCACCTCTCTTACTGTTTTAAGGCAGCATTACATGCATTGTGATGTGACTGAGCCATGTCATGTGAAGTCAGTAAAAATATATTTCCACCAAGATTTATGCTCTGGTCAAATTGTGGTGTCTCCAGAAAAAAAAAAATTAAAAAACTAACCAAACATCTTTTGATCAAAACAAATATTTTCTGAGTTTGGGTAGAAGTCTTGGGAGACGTAACAGCTGCAATTTCATTATTTTTAAGGTAACATGATTTTGAAACCGTGCATTATCCCAGTTTTACTGTATTGACTTACTGGGAGGGACTTCTTACGGTGCCAAACAGTTACAATTTGCTGCCTTATCTTCGGAATAAACAGTTTGGCTCACTGCCTCTGCCCTTCTTGGCTTTGTTGTAACCGCTTGTGTAAGTTTTAGGCACTATTTGTGTGTGTAGGAGACAAGAACATGTGCAGAAAGAACTCCCAGCATCACACTGTTTGTGGACAGAGCAGCTAAAATCACCAAGAATGGCAGCTGCAGCTCTGTCCTTGGGGCTGAACCAGGACCTGGTGCAGAGCACTGACAAAAATGTCTGCAGTGTCTGTGGGCAAAGCAGAAGAACCGGGCAGTTTATCAGAACTGAATGAAAGAAACCTGCAGGCAGCTGGTGGTGTGGGCTCCTGGTGACCCCCAGGGCTGGCTCTGGTTTAGCTGGCAGGCAAAGCCCTGCAGAGCTCTTGGACTCGGGTAGCTGGAACTGAGATAGTGGCAGCAGGTTAAGAAGGGGTCAAGCAGTAAAGGTTCAAAGAACATCCACAGGTCTGGGCTGGTCTGTGCAAGAGCCATGTTGTTGCCAGTGGTGGCTGGGCACTTTGGAGCTTTAGTCAGTAACTTGGACACCACTATCAGGTGTGTCTGCATTCAGTACTCTCTCTGCCTTACTAATCACTTAACTAACAGCAGATGGGTTTTTGAGAGAGGAGAATCTTAAATTATATATTTTTTTCTTTTATATGCTTTCAGTAGTAAAGGGCAAAGGCCACAGCCTGTGCTGAGAGCCCTGCTATGCAAAAATGAGACTATTGAGGAAACTGCACTGTAGCTTTTTGGTTTTCCAAAATAGAAGCTCTCTGAAGTTTCAGTTTTTCTGGTGGGAGAGTCACTCACCTATAGCAGAGACGTGATGCAGCCCTCACTGTCACCATGTGAAGGTGAGGAACAGCCCACAGACACAAAAGCCAAGAGATAGCCAGTAAAATCCCAGTGTCTAACAGGGGATCTCAGCACCTCAGGCTGAGGTTGTACAGAACACCTCATTTCAGCTGGCAGACTGCCTGCCTGATGAAGCCACGGCAACAATTCAAATGCCAGGCCTTGATTGTAAATGCTGCACCTCTTAGCACTGAAAGTCTCCTGTGCTGATTTTCTGGCCATATTCAAGTAGCTCTGAAGCTTTCCTGAAGCAAGCAGCTGTGCTCCACCCTGATCAGCCTGGCTTGCATTTGGCTAGGATAAGAGTGCAGAGGGGAAAATCACAGAAGCAGTTGGAATAGAGTTAAGTAACCATAGCAGACCAGATCCAGCTATGATGAAAGTATGTCAGGCTTGCAGGGCATGAGTAGCCCACTCTGATTACATGAAAATAGAAGCTCTGAAAAATATGGAGAATATTAATGTGATGAGTACTGGCTGAAACACCTGGTCTAGAATGTCTGTGACAATCTTAATTCTCAGCAGATTGTGCTGAAAAAGAAAAAAGCAGAGGAAAGCTGAACCTGTTCTTTATCAATGCCAAAAAAGTTAATGTTTTTCAATAATGGATATCATTAGGCAAACTTCCTGGTTTTATTTTCTTAATACGTCTATACAGGAAGATTTTCTGTGGTGAGGAACTTTCTTATACTTTTAGAATGTGGTATTATGGACTGATAAAACAACTATATTCTATCCATCACAAGCAAGACCTTACAGAACAGGAACTGTAACTTAACCTTTTTTTTTTTTTTTTTTTTTAACAGTAGCTGCAAACAAAATGGTCTTTAGACCAATGGGCCTCAATTTAAAGCCTCATGGCTGCAGAAAAAAAAAAGATAAAACTTAGGAGGAGCAACAGCAGGATATTGTGTTGCCTGCAACAGGCTGATTACCTGGTGTTGTTGCTCATGGTTCAGTAGAAGCTGGAGATAATTATTTTAAAAGGTTCCTCACTGTCTAAATATTGTTTCTGTCTCTAGAGTCTCTAGTAATTCTTTCCAGATGAATGGCTTCCATGGTTGCTTCATGGGTAAAAGCTGTTGTACCACTCTATTTTGTTAGGCAATACAGTAAAATCTGCTGTTTGCTGGAGCCCCTCTGATAGGGGGCTCTTGTGGCATGGCCTTGGCTAAGGCTGCCATACACACAGGCAGAATGGGCTGAGCTGTGCCCAGCAGCACAGGCAGCACCTTATCTTTGCCATGGTGTGATCCATGGATGGAACAATGCTGCTGGAAAGGGCAGTGCCAGCTCATTGATAAGCTGGTCTGGCAGCATCCTGGTAGAGGAGTTCCTTGGTTTACAATAATTTTCTCTGTACTTTGTGTGGCTCCTTGCAAATCAGTTCAGCTGACTCTGCCAGTGAGTGAGGAGTTAGTATGATTAGCAAGCCACAGGGGTAAAAATTCCCAGACTTATTGCCAAGAGGACACTGGCATTTATATTAGGATTGGCCTTGGTACCAAGGCACAGACGGAGGGTACCTTATGTGTTATGTGAAATGTGTCCTGCAAGGACACCCTAAAGCTGGTTTTCAAACATGGCTTGTTTCTAAGTCTTGTATCCTAGCTCTGGAGGCAGAACTCAGAAGTTATTCACCAGTTCCATGAATGTATGAGAGTGCTGGATGAACAGACCTGATAGGTGCCAGTGGGCACCTATTCATGGGAAATGTCAAATTCAGTCAGCAGTAAGGCACTCGGGGTGTGCCAAAATGTAGGACTTACTTGGTGGGAGGCACATAGTTGTGCCCAGCCTCCATCAGGAGGGAAATAAAGATTTATGAACCCAGGTGATTCCACAACCCACTAGGAGTATGGAAAAACCCAAAGATGTAGAAATAGAGACAACAATCTTATGAGTAACAACTGGAATGTTGTTGCTCAAATTCTGTTTGTATTGGAAAAAAGGGAGACAGAGATGGATGCAAACCTAGCGTGCCATTTTACACACGTGATGTCCATTAGAGCAAAACCTGTGGGAAGTTGTGTTTACCCTGCAGTTTGGATCATCCCACTGCAATTACTGCTCCGTGACAGAGTCCACTGATACAACCTGCCCTCAGGCAAATGCTTTTAAAAAGCTGTTGTTCAGGTCCCCCAGCCAGGTTTCAAGTATCCTTGTTAGGAATTGGCATCCGGATGATGAGTTACTGCTAGATCATACCCCATTCACACCAAATCACATCTCTAGTTTAAAGCGATGTGACACTGCTGCCCACATGGCCACAGTGGAGTATGCATTCCTTTTGTGTGCCAGCATACTTAATGCCATCCTTCCTTCCTTCCTCTAAGGGCTGTTCTAAGAGTATGTGGCAGAGCTGAGACCTAGGAACGGGGCTGGGTGGAGTGCGAATGCTCTCCATAGCAGCTGAGTGAGCAGAAAAGTTAAACTGTGCAGGGGAGGATGTATACAGAGTCACATTCAGGAAAGGAATATTACTGAATGAACAGACAGGGATGTGGAAATACTAGATTAGCTAAGACCTAACATGGGCTAAGGACACTTGAATCACCTGGGATGCAGAAATGAGTGGGAGTATAGGAGCAATGCCATGGATGGCAGTAGCAAAGGACACTGCGTGTGCTGCTCAGTGGATGACCAAAGCACTGCCTCAAGTACCCATCCAAGGTTTCAGTGTCCAATTCCCCTTCCAGGTACACAGAAAGAAACTTGGTACATCTAAAGGGATTGTGTTTCAATGAGCAGCCAACAGCCTACATAAAACATTGAGGCATGAGCAGAGAGCACCTTGTGAATCCCAAGAGACTGCAGAGGTGGGTAGTGCCACCCCTGGACCAGCTGGCAGGGGACATCTTTGGGTGATTAGCAATGACTCACAGTCCCCGTTACATCTGGCTGCTGTGCAATCACTGTGGTGTTCTGTATTTGGCTGCATCTCTGAAGGAACACCTAGTGAGGAGCCATATGCTGGAACGCTTGGCAGCACAGGCTCACCCATCAGTGAGAGTGGGGGCTCTGACAGCGCAGCCCTTCCAGTGCACCTTGGGCTGAGGGACAAGGCATCTGCCCTACAACCACTGCACTCTCGTACCTACAATGTGCACCGTGGCTTAACTAGAGGGCTGTGGAAAAGCCCTGAAAGTTTCAGTTCTATCCTGAATGACTGGGTGGGCCTGAAGCTCTCCCGCTAAGCCTCTGTCTAGGTGAAACATGAGCCTAGGAGGATGGAATTAGAAAAACCTGTTTGTAGAGACCAAGCCCATCATCACCCTGATGGCAACATGTTAATTAGTTGTATTAACTTTTACTGTTCACATTGTGTTCAGTGGGTGGATACATCCATAAAAGTTTAAGTTATTTTTAAACCAATGATGCAAGCAAGCACTGAGGCCTCACCTTGGTCAGGAGCTGAGTTGGGTATAAATTAGCTGAGTGTGGTGGGCTGTGGCAAACAGGGTGGTACAAACAAGAACTGACTATTTCCATTGCGTGGGCTGTGCATCAACAGCTGACAGAAAAACATGTGAGACTGCTGAAAGGCATACAGCAATCTTATTGTGGACTGATCTGATTAGTGGCCTGTGCTGGCATCTGCTATAATCACTGGCAGAGATCGGCGTAGGGGGGATGTGGTGACGTGAATGTCTGAGACAGTGTGGGAGCAGCGTCCAAGGTTCAACCATTACATGAGGAGCTGAGCTCTGTGCGAGAGCCTGATGTTCACATGTGGCCGTGCTGCCTCCCTGGAGTGGTCAGTTGTGTGGGAGAGAAACATTTCTGCAGTACTGCCTGTCCCCCACTCCATCCATTTTAAATAAACATGAACAGTGTCATGTCCTTTCCACACCATAATCTCAATTTCCTAAATTAATACTCATATTAATCTAAAATAAAAGAGAAGGCTGAAAAATTGTGAAACAGAATTAATTTGTAAGGATGGTGCTACACTCCAATATTCTAAAAATGGCAATGGGTCAGACACCCCATACAGAGACAATCACTTCCCTGGTTCTGCTGGCCACACTATTTTTGACATAGGCCAGAGCCCATTTGCCTTCTCGGCCACCTGGGCACTGCTGGCTCATGTTCAGCAGCTGTTGATCAGCACCTCCAGGTCCTTTGCTGCTGGGCAGCTTTCCAGCCCTTCCCTCCTCCTGTGGCACTTCATGGGGTTGTTGTGACCCAAGTCTGGATCCAGGACCTGGCCTTGTTGATTCTCACACAATTGGCCTTGGCCCATCGATCCAGCCTGTCCTGATCCCTCTGCAGAGCTACAGTGAAAAAGATCAATTGTATTTCACAGGTGTGTGAACTACTCAGAACTATTTCAAGGTGCAGATAGATATGCTGCTCTAGGTGAACCTGTTTCAGCAGGGGGTTGGACAAGATGATGTCCAAAAGTCTCTTCCAATGCCAGCCTTTCTGTGATTACAGATGTCTGAAGTTAGGCAAGATGGATCCCATGGTTCCAGTCTGATCAAGACTGTCTGGTGTGGACGCCCTCTACCAATATCTTAAAAAGGCAGTAACACTTTTCATCAGCTTCAAGACAGAAATGCTAGAAAGGGAGTAGAACGCATCCAAGAAAAAAATCTAAAGAGAAAATCTTATAGAAAGAAGATATAACTTGAAGGTATATTTTGCATTCATTATGCAGGTGCTGAGGAGTTGGGACTCTTATGAAATGAACATTTTGAAATTCAAAAAGCTGTTTGTCCTAAAAGTGGGAGTGATTAGGAGTCTTTGTAAAATAAAACTGATCAAAAATAATTTAAAATGCAGTCTTCGATTGTGTTTCAAAACACTGTTGGTAATTGAAATGGAAACACAATTCTTCATATGAATGCTAGCACACTTATCCAACTTTTCTGTTGAGAAATGGAGCAGTGCTTTTCATGTCTTAAGTACTTCCATAACCACCAGTTTACCCAAAAAACTTCCCTACCTTTGTTCAAGAGTCTGCTGAAAGAATTAAAGAACACCTCTCTTCTACCCCTTCTCTCCCACCCCCACTCTGTTTCAAAAGTGGAGGCTTACACATTTGTTAGACTTTCACTGTATAAAAATGTACAGTGGCTTTATTGACATGTACATTCCATTATGTTTACAGCTGCAAGATATGAGGCACACTCAGTATTGCACTTCATTAAAATTTCAGGCTCAAACATAACCCAGAAGTTTAAATGAAACTGCTGTTGTAATTTAATATTTCTTATACAGGACAAACATTGATACCTTTATATACAGTGTGATACTTGTTACATTTACGCCTTCCTAACACATTTTTTTTGTAACAGTCTAGGAAATAAACCAGAATATTCCTCTTTCCCATCCCCACTTGTGATGCATTACAATTGTACAAGATTACAAAAAGTCAGTATACAATAATCAATATTTTTTTCTTTCTCCTGAAAGCCAGCATCATTCATAGTCCACAGACACACAGATCCTTTAATAACAATTGTTTATTTGTAAATGTCCAATGTTTCCTAGCCGATGACTGTAATGGCCACATGCAAACACCTCACAAATTTTGATGTCTCGGTTCAAAAAATGTCAATATCTCACAGCAAGAATTATGTACATGGTATTTGGCATCCTTCTTGCACTGTAAATTGTTCCTTTTACCTGGGTTATGGAATGGTCCCATCCTCATCCCAGCTGGACTTTGTTTTCAGGACACTTGAGGGATGAGGGCACCTGTTTTGCTCTGGTTAAAAAAAAAATGCTCATCTAAAAAGTGTGAGCATTTCTGCAAACCCCACAACCCAGAGCAAATTCTTCACCAGTGGGTGGATGGACAACATGAAGTGGACATTCTGTTCCTTCAAGTTGTTTACCTTTGGGACCTACAGTGAATTTAAGAAAGAGGAGAAAAAAAGAAAAATAGATTAATACTTGCAGACAATGTCAACAAACATGTATTACATTTCCTTAAAAAAACCCCAAACTAAGTGAAGGTAATACATCTTGTTCAAATGTTGAATTGATATCTGAAGAGAAAAAAAAAATCAAACTGCCGTAATTGAAACCAATCAAATTCAAATTAAAAAACACAAGATGCTTATAGAGAGTCACTTAAGGAAGTTTTATCTCATTAATACTGTCGAAGAAACTTGCACAAGCTAAGACAAAAACTGATAATAATGAATGAGAGTTACATTCTACAGTAAACAATAATTCTAAGATTATAGCAGGAATCGTAATTTATTTGTTTACTTATTCTATGTAAATATCTTAAAAAGATCACACTTTTTACCCTCAATTAGTAAATACTAATATCAAATCACTATACAGCACATGAATTCAGTAACTAAGGCACTGGGGTAACAGTTTGCAGATGATGGCTACCTAAGTACAGATATATCACTTGACAGTGTGTTAATTTTATCAGTATAGTTTTACACATCATTCTACATCTGGAATCTGACCTGGCATAGGGAAATTGAAATGTGTTTCTCTGTCGAAGTTGCTAATGTTTAAATGACCAGTGCAATGACATTGCCAGGAAAAAAAAATCACCAAGAAAAGCTAGTATCAATTAGAATTTGTTATTTATTTCAGAATTCAGTATGGTAAATTTGCTTGGTCAAAGTCCTACCTGCAGGACAGTGTGGGAGCTCTTCTTTAGGGATGCTTGTCATTCTTTGGAAATCATCATGGCAAGCATTGCAAAAATGTGTTGTCCCAAAACAGAAAAAAACAGCAACTGAACAGCAGTAGCGGCATTTGTATTCTAAGAAATCCGTACCGTGTTTGGGACACATCTGAACAAAGGAAAGCAATCACCAGTCAATGAAGTAGCTGTGTTCCAACAACCCCAACAACTCACTTCTACATTCTGTAGAATATATTAATGGTATACAAGACTGTACAATACGTGTAATTACAAATGACTGTGAATTATTGTACAGCTCAGGTACTCAGATTTTCAGAATGAACTAAAAACGTGAAGAGAAGTTATTTACTCACCTGAGCCCTTGAAACATCAGAGCATGCACCACAAATAAGCTCTCTTGGATCATAATCATCTCCTTGTCCAGCCTCAGCATCACAACGAGCTTCACCACCAAAATATGCCTTAATTGCATATAGAAATGATTGCATGTTAAACCAGAGACAAATATTCTTTAAACTATCCTTTTCAGTTTAACCAATTCCATTCGTAAGGGGAACATGATGAATGATTGCCATTTCAGTGGCCTCCACTATTCTGATCTCTCTTGACTCTGCCCATAGGTATACGTGGTTTTGAGGCACTCACCCAAACTTGAGGTTTTGAGGCACTCAGACAATGTCCCTCAGTTTCAGGATGAACAAGACCAAAAACTGCAACATACCCTGCTCTGTGCAAGCAATTGTAAGGCTTTTGAAACAGTATTTGGATGCTCTATGAACCCTAAGTAGCAGCTTGAGGTGAAGAGGTACTGGAGGAAGTACTGCACCTTCTTGTAAGTGGCCATTGACTCAAGGTGCTTTTGAAATACAAAGTACTTCATTTTGCTCTGTATACACACTTGAGCTTTACTAGCCAAGATACTATGTACATCTCATTAGCCCAACACTTGATTTTTAAAATTATGATTCTATAAACAACTGTTTTTCCTGCTTTTCTGCCCCATACAGAATATATTAAACCTATGTTCTGTTTTAAGAAACTAATTTTGAAATAACATACATTTATTTCATAAATAACAGCATACCTTTTTGCACTTGTAGCAAACATAATAAGCATATCTGTTCATAGCATAGCCAGCTGGGTCATTATAAAATCTAACACCCGGTGTTGTGATGGCCTCACTCTTGTGCAACCCTTCATACTCCAATCTCATTAGTGCTTTTCTCCTTACATCTTCATAGAGTTCTTTGATTGGATCAAGCAAATCCTTTAATACTGTGTGATTGATTTTGTTCTGAAATTAAAAAAAATGCTGATTAAAGTATCTTGCATCTTTATCCCAAGAGCTATGATAATTTGTGTTACGGTCAGGCACAAATAGCATGATAGATGTCATAAAAACATACAGGCCTAGACAATGGACATTTCAAAAAATGGCTGATATAGAAAGAACTCTTTTTGCTGCAAAAATAGTATCCATGAATGTTTTTTCTATGGCCTGCTGTGATATGGGAACATCAGCCCTTCCAACAGAGTAACAGCCAGGGTGGTGGTGAAGAGTATATGACATATTCACCACAGCACAGGAATATTCTGATTGTGTATTTTCTGTAATTTCCTTTTTGGCTTACAGCTCAGCAATCAAGCATAATGACTGACAGTCCTCTATGGCAGCTCTTTATCAATCAGTGACCATGAGCTATTGTCATAAATTACAACACAACATGACAGAAGAACCACAGCATGGCTGACCATTCCCAAATTTCATATTCCTAGGGTAGGGTGAGGTGCTCTTTCCAGCAGCTATCACATGCTTTTACTTACAGCAATATAAATCTTATAGAGTACAAGAGGAATTGTTAGTAACTTAGCTGAACTAAGTACATGTATTCTTCAGCTCTGCCCTAATGCTGAAAAGCAAAGCAACTTTAACAGTGGTTAGTAAAATGGAGAAGTCCTGCTTCAAGACAGTGTGCTTTAAGATTACTACTACTTCTCTCCATCATCACCAAATACTGGGAATTTATAAGCTGATGGTGGTAAGAATAAAACAATATTAAGACAATATCTGCACTGTGCTTTCTTTTTAAGAGGACACCTCAGGGAACAGTAGGAGGAGGTAAAGCGATGTGTCAATGTCAGTCTTTCTATAGCATTAGGTGGAATTGAGGAAACAAGTCATGTACAACTCATGTATACTGTAACAAGCATTACAGTATTAACAAACAAAAAAAGGAAAAACAAAGTATCAGATAAGTTGCTTTACTTTGGCAGGCACACAGGTCATTTACCTTGCAAATCGGGCAGGACATAAACCCAAAAGTTATCCTTGGCCCAAGCCATCTGTTTTCTAGTACTCGTTGACAGCATTGCAAATGGAAAACATGGCTGCAGTCCAGCTTTAGGAAACAGTAAGTGTAAGTGAATATTTAAGTTACAAATAACCATTAAAGTAGAAGTAGTTATTTGCTTTTAAGTGGCAACATATATCAATTCCAATATTAATTTATTTAAAATCCTAAAAGATCTCTATTTTCTTCTTAGCAATGAGAAAGAACATAAAATGGGCATTAAAATCATAACCACTCCAAGATCACCTATGGATAATATGAAATACATGTGAATTGTATCCACTAGTTACCTCGTATGTTTTTCTCCTTTATTAAACACCACGTATTTTAATAAAGTAGACACAGCATACTAAATTGATCCAATCTGCTTTCTTGAAATAGAATGCCAGACAGAAAGAAAGCTTTTAAAGTAGCTTAACTATTGTTATGATGCCTTTTTTCAAATTTTCAAGAGCATAATTTGAAAGACTTTATATTTTCACTTCCTTCATACTACACATTACAATCATGATAGTAATCTCTTAAAAGGGGAAACAAATCAACAAGCAAAAAACCTGGATAGCTGGTGCTGCTGAAAGTGCTTCAGTAAAGCAGATCATGCACATGTCATCAGCATCTTGTTTAAGAGTTGTAGCGTTTTTATCACAGCCATGCAGGCAGGGCAAACAGTGCTCTTCGTTCTTAACGCCTCCACAGGGGTGACCGCAGGGGTGTGTCTTGCTGCAGGCAATCTTAGCATACTCCTAACAAATTTAAAGTAAAGAGTTAATCAGCTTTTCCCCTTCACTGAGTGTTCTGACAGTGTCACTTTTCAAAGGGCTGCTGGTCCATGCAATAAACTGAGATGGAAAAATCATGATTTATAGTCTGCTGCTGCCTCAGGTACTTGGGAAAATCTGAACGTTGTGTACTTGAAGTAACGTTTCCTTTGTTTACCTGCATTGCTCCTGAATGCAAATGGCTTAATGAAACCATAGCTTTAAACTTTCAATAGAAAGAGAACTGTTCTTTGATCCTCTGTGTGCTTTTTATATATTGAGTGCTTCCTGCATAAACATTGCTGACCCTATATTAACAGCCTTTAAGAAATCTGCAGATTTTGGAGAAGTTTCAAGTAACCCACTCTTAAGAATACATTATAAGCTAATCATTAATCAGCATAAAGCAATTTTACATGGAAATGGATTTTTAACCACCTCTAATTTCCATCTCTAATAAATAGAAAACTCACAAAAGTTACCCAGAAGCTAACAACAAAATGAACTGAATTTAATTAACATTAATATTATGTCTTCATAGGCTGAGAGAGAAAAAAAGATGACCAATTTGCTCCGCGTAGACAGAAACAAGTAAGATGAGGTAAGAAACTGGTTATGATTTGGCTCTCTGCCAACTGTGCCCACTGTGGGGCACAGAAACACTCAGGACACGTGGATACAGATGACAAATCTGGCCAAGTCTTAAATGTTCTACACTCACATAACACACACTGTTGGGCAAACTTTTTTTATCGAGCTTTTCGGTACATTTGACTTTACGCTGACAGTGTGTATTTCACTTTACAATTGCAAGGCTGTTGTGAAAACTTGAGATACTTTTGAAGATAATAATGAAACTATCCAATATGTTAGTTGACTATTAGTGTTTGTAGTCTGAAATTAAAATAAGCATTTACAAACTCAGGAGTATTTGAATGGTAACATTCAATGCTGGAACTTTTTTGTATGAGAGACCTGATTTAAAATGAACCACAGGGATAAACAAGGCTTATTCAAAATAAGAACCTCACTTCATCCTATGACCTTTTCTATTTATGCAATTAATGATTGATATTTGTTAGTACACACCTGGCAGTCTGTATCAGAACAAACACTTCCCACTGCTGATAATTCTGTTCCACTCCTACATCCACAGAACCGACATGCTTCAGAACTGCTGGTGGTCGGTTTGCCTACAGCCACAAGAGAGAACAAGGGAAAAAATGTTCTAATGAAACACAAGGGACTGACACTCTATCAGAAATCAAAAGCAGCAGTCACAGAAAACAGCCAGAAATCCAATGATTCTTATGCAGCTAAACTATTCTACTTTTATTAACAAACATTTAAAAGCATTGCCCTAAAGAAGGTGAAAATTGTAATAATCAGGATAAAGAGCAAGGAGTGACAGTTGTGTTTTACCTGTCTGTTCTCTAAACTCCACCATAGCCTTCATAGTTTTAGAATCTGCCAATGCCATCAGCCAGAAAAGTTTGGTCCTACCACAGCCCTCGTGGAGATCAACTTTGATAGCTTCTTCTTCTTCCTTGAACACCTGTCAAGTTAACCAAACAGATACTAAACAGCATGTTTAGTTAGAGCATGATGTCTGTTATTTTTGTCATACTCTCTTTGGATTTACACCAGGCATTTTATAGATTCTGTGGAGATTGTCTACAGCAAGTTGTTTTTCTTTTATACATTCCATAACTTGTACATATTGTAGATATGCAGGATAAAGGTTTCAGGTTTTTAGAAGTAAAAATCCAATTAACTTTTGATCTAACATAGTAGAGAAACAATAGTGCAGCAATGCTAAGAATAGAGCTGCAATTTTTTTTCTGATTTAATAAATAAGAGCTTGGACTTCCTAATTCCTACCCAATGCATCCAGTAGGCCACGGAATATTAAAAGCACAATATAACATCAGAAATATCTTCACATAGCCATGCTAGTAGTTTATCAAAGCAACATTAAGAATTAGGGTCTTAATAAAATGTACTATAGAATAACAATTATAGAAGTATGTAATATTAATATTTTTGACTTTCACATAAATACACAGTGGATACTTCTGGCTACAATGAGGAAAATATAAAATTTTTGCAAAGTAAAAAAATAAACAAACAATTGCATGAGATCCTTAGGGAATTTCATGCAGTCCCTTCATTTGCGCCTTTCCCAAGATTTGAAGGCAGTTCTTTTTGCATTTGTTTCACCTGCAATGCAATAATAGTTAGAATTTTCCCAGGTATGGAAGTATACAACTCACTTTAATTCTTACTAGAATCAGAAAGAAAATCCCTAATTGCTTCACAAAGTATTCACATAGTACATCTGAGTAACTTACAGCCTGTCCTTTCTGGAGGGGAGAGAAAATAACATTAAAGGGGTTATGTATAACTGAAGTCAGACAAAGAACAGGAAGCCAACAGAAAACAGGACAGAGGGAACATGACAAAATTGAATTTGAGAGGCTTAACACGTGAGATGTAAAGGTAAAAGTGGTGAATAAAGAGCAGAAATTTAAACATGCTTTTATAAGTAAATAGGAAAATCTGGTAAGTAGCTATTTGGACAGATAAAAGGAAAAATGTGAGGTTTTCTATGAGATAAGAACTTACTTTTTATCAACTGTAATCTGAACAGGCTATATAGGAGAAATCAGAAAAATGAATGAGACTAGACTGTGCTGTGCCATGAAAGAAGAGTAGACATAAAATGGTCTTCTTAGGATGATGAAATGGGAAAATTTCAAAGGGGATTGCAAAGACTCTGGCTAAGAAATAGAAGGGAACAGACACATATAAAAGTACCAGGCTGAGACTACACTGCAACTGCTGTGGCACCAGAAAGGAATGTTTCACTGGAGAGTGAAACACAGTTCCAAAGGTCTGATGTTTACATTACACATACTCTAGACCAGCTGATTCCTTGCACTGAATGACCATTAGCAGCGTGTCTCTACATCTGTCTTTTGATTTGCCTTTAGTTTCACCTGACAACAATCCAGTTCATGCACTCCAAGGCTGCTAAATAACAGAAAACATTGTACTTTAAGGAGATACGATCATCTCCTTTAAAGGCCCATTCCTGAACATAACTAAGAAGTTAATATATATGTGCATTGCAGAAGAGGGAGGACTGAGTTCCACTGAAGTAACTTTATTAATGCTATTTATTATTTTAATCTTTGTGCAAATATAAGTAGTCAGAGGGAAAGGGGAAAATAAAGGTTTACAAAAAACAATAAATGAGAAATAGCAGCAGGAAAGAGGAAATCTTCAATAATTCCAGAAGTAAAGGCATCTTCAACATTAATTTCAATGACAAAAAGAAAAAAATCCAAAGAAAATGCAGTTTCAAATTTAGAGATGAAAAGGATAAAAGAATACCATAGAAGAATAGTAATTAACAGAGTACTCAGCAAGTTATAAAAACTCATAACTAGTCAAAGTTTTAATCCTAAAAACAAACCCTAAAGAAGTCAGGAAATTTTCAAGCTTATGGATAGGGCAACATATTTATCTGTGAAAACACAGTGAAAGCTAGAGGAATACTGAAAGCTAAGAGAAGACACATAGGGGAACCAGTAGGAATATTTACTATCAAGTCGTGTTCCTGGATATTAAAAAGGAATACGCATAGATTAGAAATGAAGAGGTTGACAAGCACTGACTCATATGACAGAAGTAGTAAAGGAGATAAAATTTAACAGGAATAAAGAACCAATATATTCTTAAGAAAGTCTATGCAGCTTCTAAATTCTCCTAAAAAAGCATTCCTATGCAATGTTAAACAAGAGAAAAAAAGCTGATGTAGCATAAGAACTAGAATTAGGAACCGCTGCAAGATTTTCTAATCTTTCTAAAAGATAAAGGACATGAAAATGTAACCAAAATCAACTAAAGAGAATTAACTGGAAAGACATCTATCCCATCTCCAAAATAAATAACACCCTTTTCAGATTCAGTATCTGCTACTACCTTTTGATTTTATTTTATCTGGGGAGATGCACACAATGCAGTGCACACAACTTGGGGCCATGTATACTCTACCTGTCTCTGGTGAGTTTTTGTTCGCCGATGGAGATGAAGGAATCGGTCACAGTCTGTGCACAAATTCCCACAGACATTACATAAAATGATTGCAGCAGTTTCACCATCATCATGGTTGTCACACATTGGCTGAGAGAAAAAAAAAGAAATAATTCCTCTATTAAATCCTTCACTTCCTTTCAGCATCTGTTTTTATTCACCCCTCAGTCACACACCCCACACCTCCCCTCCAATTTCTAAAAGTAGATAAAGAGCTTGTTTGGACTATTAATGCTACCTTTAAAATAATCAGTATTTAAACAATTATTCCTTGACACACACACCCTCAATTTATGACATCAGTTTTTCTGATATTCTTCATCTCATATTTTGTGTGATGCTCCAAAAGTGTGTTTTTCCACAATACAGTTGAGACCACTTTCAACTAGTCTGAGAAGAGGTTTATGTGATAACATAACAATGTGTTCTGGGCATGTTAACAGGAAAGTTCAGAGATATGAGCACTCAGGTCAGTCAACAGGCATGATATTTACCCTTCATTACTTTGATATGGTGTGTTTACTCTTTTCAAACATCTAAACAAAGCTGTAGGTCATCCATACCTCAGAAACCTCATGGTTGAAGTAATGAACTTCAAAATCCATCATAAAATTAAGTTGCTCTACTGATAGAATTTTTCTTTTTAATTCAGCAGGGTTCTGTTTTGCAATTCAAAACATCCCCACAAATAGACTTCAACGGATTTTGACTATACTGATTTTGACATGTCTGAGAAGAAGCTTCCATTGTAATACCAGAACACATGATTTTCATGAACTTAGAACAGAGTTCTTTCAAAACAGTTCTGGTAGGGACACACAGGTGGGTAGTTCACCTCAGCATTTGAATGTCCTGATGTGAAACAGGACTGGGGAATTTCAGGTTGGGATCAGCAGCTTGAATACCTGCTTGACAATGTTTTGGCTGCTCCTCTGACATCTCCAAGAGCCTTGACTTTCTTCATCACCTCAGAAATCTCTATGTTTGCTTCCTTCTCATCAGAGTTTTATTCCTTGCTGCTGCAGCTCTATGCCTCTATTCTCTTTCTACCTACACTGAACTGCTCTGGATGCTTCTTTGCTCTAACTATGCTTGGTTGCTATTGCACACCCTTCCCTTGCTTCCCACAGGGGTCCACCTAACCAAGATATATAGAGACCAGCTTCATTACTGTGCTCTTTCTAAAATTGAATTTAAAAAGCACAAGCTTTTTGTCATACTGAAAAGTACAGGCATTTTATCAACTGAAAAGTATGAACAGAATCACAATTCATATCAAATTCATAAATCTTCTGAGTCAATGGTAGTTTTACTAAATTCAGTTAGAAGGAGTTTCTCCCTGGGGTAATAATTCTCTAGTGAGATGCGGAAGAGGAAGCTAAATTATGGAGAAGTAGTTATTGAGTAACACAAAAGTATTGATTTTATTTCATGACAGGGGATAAGACAGAAAGAAAAAGCTCTGACAGAGGGTGTTGTACAAACTGAGTCAATCTACTAAAAACTCATCTCACAGGTGTTAGGAAGGTCTTGTTTCATACTGAATACTGGCAGAATTGCAACATTACTGTTTTAAGTTGGAATTTCTGTTTTCTGAGCAGGGCTTATCTAGAATACAAATACTTCAAACATGTATATACAATCCCCACTGGGATGGAAGAAAAGGGACAAAGGCCAAGCTTAACATTCTCTATCATTATTCTAAATTATTTGATGAGTGAATAAATAAAAAACACCACAAAACCATATGATTTTCAGTCTCACCATCTGTTTCTGCTGCCCATCCTTTCCCATCCATCTTCCTGAGGATAGTCTATCAACATGATCCTGATCAAGTACACAGAGGGATGCTAAGGCCAGCCACAGCTATTGAAAGACAAGGTAGAATTAAATGTCTTAGATTTATCACACCAAATACTGAAGAGATAAAAATTGTCAGATTAGAATGCCACCATTACCGTAAAACTCTGTTACTGTTAGCTGAACCCTGCTCATACAATGCAAGTTTATTTTCCAAAAGAAGTCAGGAACACAATAAAACTTATTTAACTTTTGGGAACTACCTTGTTTCTTTCAGGTATGTTGCTTTATGATTATAAACATAGTGGTCAGCACACAGTAAAGAAGAAGTGGAGAAAGATCAACCAAAAAGCACATTATGAAGAAATATGACAAACACAGACTTGCACATTGCTCCCAAACATTGCAGGCTTTGGGGAAGAAGAAATTCAAGGACACAGACTAATAAAAATAAAATCAACCCTAAAAACAACTACCCAAAACCTTCAGCTCAAGTGAGATTGGTTTCCTCGCTCCCTCCTCACTGCATAGGGCAATTGGCATTACCTAGAAAAGGTAACTGAGCTAACTAGTCAAAGGAAGCTTTTCTCTCCTCTTCTCTGCTGACTACAGTGAAATCCTGACAGACGAGCTACATGAGGATAATTTGTCAGTGCAAACAAAACTGAAAGGCACTTAATAGCTGCTTTTTGGAACAATTTTTAATCAAACATTTGATCTGAATAAAATTGCTTTTGTTGAGAAACTTTACTGGAGTCTCCCCCAAACCCCCACATCTCCATGACAGAACTGCATTCAGTCACAGGAGCAGCTGGGCTGACATTCAGGGCTCCTCTAAGATCTGATTAAACCAATATGATGACAGCAGAAGCCAGTGATAGTCTGAGACTGTGACCTCCAGAAAGCAGAGACCATATGAGTAAAAAAATGATGAAAAGAACAACTGGTACAGCCTTTTAAGATGGAAAACAACATGAGTGTCAAATGCTTGAAATCGCTGCAATTTTTTTCAACTTTTATATGTAATTATTAAACTTGAGAAGCTAAACTATGTACTCCCAATGACAGCAGGAATGTAATAATTTACAAATATGCTTTTCACGGTATTTCAAGCAATCTGTTCATGTTAAAGTAGTCCTTAGTTTCTATAAAAGATTTACAAAGTAAAGACTAAGAAAAGAAAACCACCAGGTTACACGACGTCAGTAATAAAGGGCTCAGCAAGTATTTTTTGAGACAAACATGTGAAGCTTAGCTTAATTGTCCTAGAGAACATCTGTTAAGAGTGTTTTCATGATAGCCTTGAGATGTGTCAGCTGATTACCTAGAAGTCAAAACTCTTGTAATAATTGCTTAGAGAGCTGAAAGAAGACAGCTGATACATATTGTGCAACTCTCCACACAGATGATCTCAGATTTAGTGTAAGGCAAGTGTGATAAACTTCGAGCAGAATTATTTAAAGAATAAACCCCCAAATATATACAGACATCACATTTGCTCTTCATTATTTCTGAGGTTCCCAGGATGCACATTTAATCACAATTCAGTTTTGACTTGTCTATTTCTGACATATCAGAAGGTTCTTGAATGGGCTCCTACTGCACATTTACAATGAACTAATGCTAAGTTTGGTGAAGTTCTTACTCTGGTTGTTGCAATGCACCTCACAGGTGATCTGTACTCTTCTTCCATTTTGGTCAGAGCTATGATGGTTTCAGCAATAGCATTCTTGGTCACACGTGACCAAGCTTCTGACAGATGACCCTGTTAAAGAGGAAACTCAATTTATTACAGCTTTTATCAATATTTAGAACAACTACAAAACATTAGGTTAGTATCTCAAGTTAGAACAGACAAAGAGCAAACTGGAGATGACTTTGATAAATCAGTCAGGTGTTTTCACAGAATAACTTGTGTTGGAAGAGATCTTCAAGATCACGTAGTTCCAACACCCTTGCCATGGGTAGAGACACCTTCCCTTAGACCAGGTTCCTCAAAGCCCCATCCAACCTGGCCTTGATTTTCAAATTAGACAGATCTGGTAAAAAATAGCCCTCAAATACTGGGGTTACTGATTGACGCTGTCTCTGAGCAACTACTAGAATAATTAACTTGGAATAGGTAGAGGGCATATGATTTGAATAATGGAAGGTCCTTTTCCTGAGGAGTCCTCCACTCCTGGAGAAAGAAAGATGGAGAGCTAGAGCATGGAAAAGTGACTGTGACCAGCACACAGATCACAGTAGGTGCCTAGAAAAATTAGCTTCACATGTCTAGTTCAGCCCCCTGAATAGACTCCACAGTTCCTGTATTAGAAAGAAAGAAAGACGAGTACACAGTAAACATCAGAACCACAGCATACTTTCCAATTTCTAACAATCTGAGCCTATGGCACTGACTCATACCCTCAAGTTTCTGATTCAGAGGCTGCTGCATCCTTCAATTCCTAATGTAATCTCTAAAGTTCTAAAGTTCATGCTGAAGGTGACACATAATTGAGATTCAATGAACTCTAAAAAGGAAGCTGTAGTGACTAACTCAGATCCAGGTACCTACATATTGCAAATGGTGAAAAGGTTATGTGAATCACATTTGGAACTCTTATGAAGAGGAGAGTTAGACTGATGCCACCCTGCTGATAATTACCAGGTCTAGAAAGCCTCAAAAAAAAGTTTTCCAACACAGACAGACTTTAATTGTAACTCTTGTCAATTTTGAGATTCTAAAATCTTGTAGTCAGAATCAACAGTAGCAATTGCAGAGAACTCCCATCCAGTTTCAGCAACTTTGAGAAGGAACCTCCTTAATATTAGCACAGTGAATGGTTTAGAAAATAGGACTCCCATCCTGAAGATATTAAAAATCTTTCGAAGGGTATTCACAGAGGAGATTCAGGGTCATTTAGAGCATCTCACTGTAACAGCTGCGGAATTAAGGAAAACAAAAATAATCTTCCAGCTAAATTCCTTTCCCAAAAACATATAAAAACCCTTTTTTCTTTTGCCAATGCTGTTTCTGGGAAATATCTGATTCAGTTTTCATCAGTTTTTCCACCAAATTTTTTTTCTGAAGCAGAACTATGGAAAATTTAAGCCCAGATAAATAAAGTAGTAAGTAACTGCAAGTGTAGATTTCAGTGACTGAAAGAATTCAATCTCAACAAAAAAATCCATACAGTAAGTCTACATATATACAGGAAAACAATGCTATTATTTTTTTCCACAGGTACGTTTTTGTTTTCAATTGATGTTCTGAGTGCTCAACATTTAAAAATTAAGCTTTAAAGTTCATAATGTTAAAAAAATGACCCACAATTATTGTTTACCTCTTAAATTTCTCGTATAAGCAACTTATTAAAAAGCTTATTTCAAAATTGGATTTCTGTTTAGCAGAATCAGAACTCAGTTGCTACTGCTCTTTACCCTACTCTATCCAGAATGTATGGAGTTTTTTTTCTTGAGACCAATTCACATTTAATAGCTCAATCTGATACTAACTGTAACAAAAGTAATAGAAAATGTAATTTTCATTATCAGAAATATTTGAATATCATCCACATTTAAAGGATAGAAACTCACTGCTGCCATGTCTTTAATGAGTTTAATGATGATCTCTGAAATCTGTGTAGGTGTTGACCCCTTCATCCACCAATGACTTTCACCTCGCCGAATATAGCTGCAAAGGATAAATGATAAGAGATGAAATAAACTCAAATAATTAGTATTGCCTTATATTGTCAGTACTTGTCAAAATCCAGCACAAAGAAATAGTGTACATACTCAGCATACAGTAGGTTGCCATTTGTTACATATTTTTAAACAAACCTGGAATTGAAGATCATTGGAAGCGTGACTGTAGTAACTCCTTTGCCTGCAGTAGTGCCAGCTGTTCCTGTGATAGTAGTTCCTTTGGCTTTTAGCTGTACAGTGAGAGCTTTGGCAATGCATCCCAAAAACATGTCCAAGATACCTAGCTTGTTCCAATCTCCTTTTTCTGTTGAATGAATTATATCACTTATATCTGCTGGTGGAAGAGACTTCACCCCTATAATACTTGCCAGGCGACTGGGGGTTACTTCGGGCAAAACACGTCTCAGTAATGATGTCACCTGGACAAAAAAAAAAATAAAATCAAATCACCACAATTCTTAACAAGAGTTTTCAAGCAAAATCAAATAAAGTCCTGCTTCACAAATTAGTTCAGTTAGAAGGACTCAATCTAATTGCTGTATTTAATTAGTCTTGTAAGAAATTCTGCAGTATTTTTATTTTACGATGAAGTGTTTATTAAATTAAGCAGCAAGACAAGGCCAAGAGTCTAAAACTGATCTCACTCAAACAATACTTAAGTCTACACTTAATAACAAAATTATGTTTGGTACTAGACTTAGGGTAACAGTGATACAAAAGCTTGTAGAACCCTGATTTTCTTGCATGGTACAGACATGTCATACACTTCCCATGTATTATTGAGATGTCAGAAACTGTGATAGAACTGTTAGAGACACTTTAGACTTCTAATCAAGTATTTGCCTGAGGTACTGAGAATTACAATACTCTTTCTCAAATCCTTTGTGCTTCCTTTTGATAGTGTAACTGGAATTTTTTGCTGTGCCAATAGCTCTGGACTCAACAAGAGGTGTCCCGAAATGACATAACCTTACCAACCGGTGAAGCTGGGGTTGAAATTGCACATACCATGCAAAGTTTGGTCCAAACCAGCATGAAAGCTGATGAAAGCTTAAGCATTTAACATTTCATACATAATTTTGCAAGCTCTCAATGTTCTCTTGAAAAGCTAATCTATCTGCAATGTATCAAAATTACTAAGTATCTGCCACCAGGCAAGTTGAGATATGAAATTTTAACAGATCAAAAATTGTAGAAGGAAGAATAAAGAGTATGAGACACAAAAAACTTCTGCAACAGAAACTTAAAATCCATCTGAAGAAGGTATAGCACCTAGAAAAAAATAGCGCATTAACTGTACTAATGCAAATATTTTATGTTTATATATTATTAACATTATTAAACATATATATATGTGCTTATATATTATATACTTATAACTAACTATATATACACTCAGAAAAGACTCAAATTCAGAAAGAAACAGATATTAAAACTCACCTTGAGGATACCAAGAGTAGAAAGGAGCTGTCTAGTTCCACACTACTACGCTTAGAGCCTGAGTGTAAGACACAGATGCTGACGACTCATGCCAGATCCGTAACAGACTCTGGTAACTAAGAACCTCTCATCTTGCCTACACAGGCTGCATGGGCATTATATACACTTAATATGAAATACTGAAAAACCACTGTGCTGTTCATCTGACAGATATTTCTACCATGCTCTACTTATTAAGAAAAAACCCGAACACTCTAAAACCCGACACTTCAATTCCCAAAAGAAATCCTGTATTTTTTTCCAGCACGTGATTTTTCGATTCTGAAGATGCATTTCTAGGAACGCCAAGACACCGGAGGAGCGGTCAGCACTGACCTGTCTCTGCACCCTGGGAGAAGCAGTGTGCAGCAAGGAGAAGAGGTCCTGGAGCAGAGTGAGCTGCTGGGCCAGGTACTGGCGGCCCACGTTGGAGCCGCTGAGCGCCAGCACCATGGAGAGCAGCTCGAAGCAGTAGGCGTCCGAGGAGGCGTCCTCGTCGCTGGGCTGCGAGTTGGCGTTCTCCTTGCTGGAGATGGCGTGCTCCCACTCCTCGCGGACGCGCGTCGCCTCCATGCGGATGGCCTGCACGATGTGGGCACACACCTGCACAAACGGGGCCAAACACAACAGCGCTGAGAAACTTCCAGACAGTGCAAAACGTCGTGGTTTAGGTACCTTCGCGAGCATGGCTAAAATAGGAAACCTATGAAATTTGGCCTATACTTAAATGACTTTTTAGCATAAATTCAAATGATGAACAAAATGCTGAATTTGCTCATCTTTATTCTGGAAAATTTAATTGAAATTATTTTTTATTTTATTTCAGATTCTGCCTTTTAATTTACTTTTTACATACAATTCAGGCTGAAAAAAACTACTCCACAAACCCCCTAAGAAATACATTTACTCAACACACACAAATAAAAAGCACTTATTAAAATAATTTCTTGTTCAGTTTAATAGTCAGAAAGATAAAAAAAATTTTAGAAACAATAGCACGGTAAAAAGCATTTTTAGGAGACTCTAATGTTCGCAAAGATGAGCGACAGAAAGAGTAGATTCTGCTTAACTTACTAAACTCAAAAAATTCAAAATTTATCAACAGCTCTATTATTGTGAAAATCTTCACTGAAAATTAACTTATTTATTTATTACAAGACACCAAGATTTAATCCTCAAATGATTTCAAAAGAACAAACCTGTTTCTGCAAATTTGTCAGTTTGCTCCGGCTGAATATGATCCCTACCATGTGCTCCTTCAGGTCTGCATCTGATGTTGCCTTCATAAAAAGCACACTTAACATTAGATCAGAAGTTTCAAGAACACTTCTTAATTACTGTAGCAATTAACACGGAAAGTATCAACAAACTGTGTTTTATAAGTTAGTAGCTAATTTTACAGGAAGATATATAAGCAAGATCAATTTAACTATGCTTAATAAATACCTCTTCAATGTATTAACTTTCTCTTTGTAAGAGGAATTTAAACATCAAAGAAAATAGGCAAAACAAGTGGAGTGCAATTTCTTCATACTTTTTCTCTACATATTAAGAGAGCCTCTCAAGGTAAAAGATAATAGCCTCTTGAGGTTGACCATGACTACAAGTGTTAAGTACTTCTCTAATTGCAGGTATCATTTGCATCACCATTACTGTGGTGCTTCCATTAAATGCATATGCCTCAGTTATAATTTACTTTAAAAAAGACACTATGGTTTACTACTAAAAATACATTATGATATTTTAAAAATAAGCAATTGTGACATTTTACTTCTGTTTTGATGTAAAAATTATGCAGCATAAGAAATGGAACAACTACTGAGAATCATCCTGGATAATTTTTTCAGCAAAGTATTATTGATAGAATACAAATAAATACATTGTGTACTTTTTCTTCTCCTTCTGGGGAAGACAACAGTGCTTTTTCTTCTTGTTCTGGGGTTGGCTCAGCATCTCCAGAGATAAGTTTCCCAAACACCTGGAAGAAAGACAATGATAATTAGCATATCT
Source organism: Sterrhoptilus dennistouni (assembly GCA_013397095.1). NCBI lineage: Eukaryota > Metazoa > Chordata > Aves > Passeriformes > Zosteropidae > Sterrhoptilus > Sterrhoptilus dennistouni. The sequence continues at coordinate 923,770 of VWZU01007617.1, forward strand.
CAAAGATAAACTTGTGCAGATGTGACATTTTTCATTACAACATAAAGCACTTAACATCTACAATTCATAGTAACTTCAGCTGTGTAACACATCATTAAAATCCCACCTGGGATGTTATAAGTCGGAATACTCGCAGTGTCTCAGATTCACAGTTCCTTTGTTGAGCCACGCTTGCAGATATCTGGCCTGCTATTTTAATGCTTTCACCATCCTTCCACCCGAGAATTTTCACTTGTCGAACTCTCAGTGTGTTCTCTGGACCCTTCAACTCAATTTTGATGATGTGATTATCACCCCCAGGAAGTTCACTTGTTACCCAGCCAATATGTCTTGAATCCAAATCTACCTATTAAAGAGGAACATAAAGTTGGAAACTGATATTATATCAAACAAAAAGTCACCTATCATCATATAGGACTGTAACAAATACTATGCTTGTAATGAAAATCTCAACCTGAGCAGTAAGACACATGTTTAATCATAAAAATATTCAACCTCCTGAGTTCAGATTAGAAAGTAACATATAGCCATTTCTGTTCTATCTGTTAAGCTGATTAGAAATAATGACCTATCTCTTTTATCCTCAAAGCAACAGTTCATATATTTACAAAATAACTCTTAAAACTAATATTTGGTCACTACTTTTATGAAAAAAAAAAAAAA
>VWZU01007617.1:924464-1078288 GCA_013397095.1 Sterrhoptilus dennistouni
AAGAACAGCCTCTATAATTTAACTGAAAATACAACACACAATTATCATTAGATACATTATTTCGTCTCTATTCACACAAACACCTGCCAAAAAAATTGTTACTCTCTGGAAGTCAGGATTTGCTACCCTTCCCAAGAAACGCAGGACTTAACTGTAAAAAAGGGAGATGAGCTGTATCAAATTAAGTTTATTTTAAAATAAGTGGTTAAAAAAAAAGAACATAAATAATACTGTATGAAATCATGTACTTGATATGAAACTGCAATGTCACTACTGGAAACCAAGCACTGATAGAGTGCAGTGCCTCACATCACTACTCAGAGAAACCCAACCCCTTAGCCAAGTGAGCCCTCGCTCTTATCCATGGGCTCATTTATAATCAAGCTAATATTTGTTCTTTCCCATTTCTATATTAATTCTCAGTGCCTGCATGGAACTGTGCTGCAGCAGACAAGGCTAACTTCTTTTTTTTTAATACCGTGAGACAGGATACAGTATGTGGGTGTGCTGGAAGGTAAAAAGCTGTTGGAAAAAAGTCAGAGCAAAGAGAGAGCAAAGCTGAATCAGTCCCTGCCTGTGTTCTCCAAGTCCTTTTTAGAAACCCTCTACAGCTAAAAGGATAAGTTACTATATAGTAATTAAAACTAAATTAATCTAAAGAACATTTTACATAACCTCTATTCTGTTTCAGTAGAAGAATAAAAGCTTGATCAATAGTCAGTATACACAGCTGAATTCTGTCATTAATAATTCAGTATTTTCCAAGGGTTAGTATGGTGTCTGATACTTGCTAAATAATTTATCTACCGTAAGAAATGGAAACTATTTGCTCAGAAAAATCTCTGGTATGTGACATGCAAGAAAGAAATGACAGCAATTTTTCTATATCAACTGTTAAAATGTTTACCTGCTTTATTCTGCAGAGATCTTCTACTGCCTTCCCAGTTAGGAAAGTCATGGAAGTCACTTTGTTCTGCAACAAACAAGTAAAATAAGAATGAAACTCTTCAACTGAGACCGTTCTGACTAGTAGTTCTGCTTTAAGAGAGTACATACATAAAAGAGAAAAAATGCTTCATTACAAAAAAATGCCCATGATCTAAAGCAAGGACAAAGAATACCAAAATACAGCTCTCTAACACAGTCTACTCTTTGTATTAAAAGCTGTAGTTGAAATACAGATATATATGTAACATAGTCATACAGATCGATAAAAAAGAATGTAGAAAGTCTAGAAAATTTGGATTTTATGACAGCTCCTTATTTCAGTGCTTCTGCAGAAACCATGAGCAAGAAAACTAAGTAAAAATAATTAAATGATTGAAAATGCATCTGAAATAGAACATGACACTAAGAATTAAGTTTCCCAGCTTCAGTTTCATGTAACTGTAAATTCAGGCAGACTGGTCTGATCATAACAGCTCCTCCTTTCCAAATCAAACTTTACTTTGAAATGTGAACTTCTGAATTAGAATTACCAACTGACAAAGAAAACTGCGCTCCTTGATTGATAAACACATACAGCTTGGACTATGACCTTCAATGAGAGACAGTTTCATTTTCCTCTTACCCCAAGATCTCTGGAATTGTCTACATGAACACAAACATAACGTGCATTGATTCCTTTTACACAGTTAATTGTGATGTTTTTGGTTTTGTTTTTGTCCTCATCTCCTGACTCCCAGAACGTTTCTGTAGACCCATCTGTTAAACTACCAATCATGGCAGGTCGGCTTGATGTTTTAATGTCAACAATGCTGGTTAGGTCTTTCAGACAAACCACTATACACAGTTCCTGTGAAAACAAATAGAAATTTTTAAAATACTTGAGAGCAAGCCCAAATACAGGCATGATTTACAATACTTAAACAGCACAGACATTTCTGTTTTGATGAAAGTGCTCTCCAAGAAATTTGTCCTTTATTGATTCAAATTATTCAGTCCTTTAAACTAAAGGAAACATTAATAGCTAAGAGCTGAATGTATCAGGAAATGCCTAAATATATATTAGTAAATGGAAGAAAACACTTTAGAAATATTAAACTGAAGTATTAATTCATGCCCCTTGGAATAACAGAAGGAAAAAGATGTAAGCAAAGAACTGGAAGCACACAATATTTAACAGCTTAACCAAATCCATGACATTCCCCAAAAACTCCACTTGCAAACAAGCACTTACAAGTACTGCCCCAAAATTTAGGTTTGAGTGATACGCAGGCTAAGGGCCAATACTTGAACCTAAAGCTAAATATGAGAGTCTAAATAGCAGGGACAAGAGCCTAAACTGAGATATGTTCAAGGAAATACAACATTGCAATAAGAAATCTTTTAATTTAAATCATCGAAAGCACAGACTGTTCACAAATGATCTTTGCTTCTGAGCCAGAGCTGTAATACTTGCCTGATTCATAACTTCAAAACCAGACTGAACACTGATACTGAAACTCTCTTCACTATCTCCATCATCAGATTTGGACAAAATATTGTTGATATGATGAAAAACATTGCTCTGGTGCAGGAACTGGTGATCAGATTGTTTGAATTTAAGACTCCAGCACCTGAAAACACATTTAATTGACTTTAAAATTTTGAATATTGGCAAAAGACTTACCCATGAAACCATATAACTTACCCATGAAACTATTAATTACGTTTTTGCTTCTCAAAGTATTTTCTATAAACATTTAACTTCAAATTTGCAGGATCTCAAGTGTTTCTAGTGTACCATTTTGAAGAAAGCAGGCACAAACTTTTCTTAGAATTTTAATAGTAAATGCAACCATTATTATTCATTATTATTCAGTTCGAGACAAATGCACATTAAAAATCTCCAAGTTTAAAGATACTATCCAGGTGACAGATTTCTGACAAAGGGTACTACACTACCATGCACATACACGCAGATCCTACCGTATTATTCTGCAAGATGTTTTCTTTTTCATAGTGGACACCATATGGAATTTAAAAGTACTTTCCTCTCTACAAAGTCTTTCAAATCATTATTTATATGTATAAACACCTAAGTGTCTTCTATGTAGTGGCAAGGATAAATGTGCTCCTTCTCACACAAAGTTTTCAAGCATGCTATTTACATTGCAAAATCTTTTAACCTGGAACTCGACAACACTTCCAGCCTTCTCAAGAATTTTCTTGATTTGTGCTTACCTTAAGGCCATTTGCTGTAATGCACTACCACTGGGAAGAGACATCATAAGATCAGAGATTGTCTGAAGAAGGCGATGGAAAGTGTGGGGTAAGGGGTGAGCAGCTTCCCCAGCAATCACTATATCCGACAGAGGGTGTTCACACACTCGCGTGTCTTTTTCCTACAGAGCAAAGCAATTTGTTTGTTACTAACAGACTTTCCGAGACAAAAGATTAAGTTAACAAAAACATTTTTATTTAAGAGTAACTGCAACAGTCTTACAATGAATGTGAACTTGACAGAGCTCCTGGCAGAGAATTTGAGTTTTTACAGTAAGTTACACATGAGCCTCAAACTGGGAATTTGGGAAGTATATTGTATGCTGCCACATATTTCTCATGATTTAAAGATGAGAAGCATTACACTGCAATAATTTGAAAACAAAGAAACAAACCAGAAATAAATAACATATTCCAGCAGTTGAAACCAACTTTATCTGAGCAGCAAAATCCAGCCATAGCAAACTTGATAACTAAGCTAATGTTACCAGTTGCTGCATTTCATTAGAGCTGTGAAAATAATAATTCTTAGTTAAGGTGTGTCAGTATCAGAAAAGCAGGTTACACTGCTGAAAAGACTAATTTCACAAGAACTAATTTCAAAACTGGATTAGATTTGAAGTGATAAAGATTATCCTGACTTACTGACAGCACTAATATGATTTTTTTTTTTAGCCATTCATTGTGGACATGATAATGTCTTAAATCAGAGCTAAATCTAGAAGAGGTTGTATGAAGATATCCTTTGGAAGATACGTTAGACTATACCTTTTTGCATGCTACATTTTCAGAACTACAGTTTTTTTTTAAATCACTGAATTAAGTATACTTAGTGCACATTTAATTACTTACTTAATTATTCATATATACACACATACATAAGAGTACGTAATTTAACTGTGCACTGTTATAATTAACTATGGACTTTTCTTAGAACACTAAGATACAGTAAACCAACCCATGAAGATTCTCTAAAAAAATATTTTCTCTTCTCTCTTGTTGCAAGGCAAAGGAGGAACAAGAAGCAAATCATTATTTTTTAAAAATGGATTAGCAATGCGCTTGTGCTTTTTTTGCTTTCTTATTTCCCATGAATACTAAAAAAATGACGCTTTAGAAGACTCTATGATTCATCAGCACATGGAAAGTGATGATTGAGAAGAAAAATTAATCTATGTCTACAACATGAATTCAGCTACAATTTAAGGTTTTGTTTCACAGAGGGACGATTAAGGATTTTTTTTCACATGGAAGTATTTTTAATTTGCCTACAAAATCAGCAGAACCTCACTTACTTGTTCTGCATTTTCTTTGTTTGATTTATTTTCTTCATCCTCTTCTTCTTCAGGCTCTACAGGTGCAGGGGTCAGGGAAGCCACAAAATGCCACAAGATATCATGAAGAGAAGTTGTTTGAATGACATTACAAAGAAGCCAGTTGAAGGCCTAAAACAAATTACATACAAGGAGTTATCAACTGGTTAAGCAAACTTGGAGCAAAACCATTTCCTAAAGCATTTATGTAAGGAGGTGCACTGATGATTTGGACAGGCAAATAATAATGCAAAGGTCTTCAAGTAAGACATTATTGCTCTGTAGCTAAAACAGTTTATTAAAATGACAACTATATTACAGGGAACGTAGCATAATCTTAAAAAAATTCCAAGACGGAATTTACGACCACCTTATTTTAATCATACAAGAGCCATCAGGACATGAATACCTCCATGGCAAAGACTCGGCAAGCAGATTTCCTTAAGGCTTGTTTCATTGCTATTTCAAGTCCTTCCAGATCATGATGCTGGATTACAAATGCCAATACTGGCCACTGGAAATTTCTCTCTCCTTTGGAAAGAGAGCTGTGGGCGGAGATTAACCGAGAAAGTTCAGGAGATGGATGTCTCAGGAGAGAGGACCCCACTTCTATTCAAAAGCATAAAAATATGCATACATTAGATTCCTTGTGCATTTCAATTTTATAGCCACAGTAAAAATGAAAAACAATAAAGCACTTTCAGATTTTTTTTCTGACAGAAAACTGCATTAAAAAAACAATATGGAAAAATGATGCTTGAGCTGAGAAAGAAAATACCACCTTTACTTTTAAATAAGGCACAGAAGATTCACCACATATTTTAGAATTACAGTAAATCTTAATCCAATTTTAGGCTAATTCTGTGCCAATTAGCAAAAATCTAATGTTTACTATTATTTTGTTTTATAACTAAAAGGTCACTACATGTATTTATAAAAAATATATTTGTCTACAGTTTCCAAGAACTGCAGATCTTGAATTATTCTCCCCTGCTTCTGATGTCTGTGCTCTTACCTGCATCTCCACTGTTGACTCGTCTCCTGGGGATTGCCTTGACACGTGCTGGCAAAATCGAGTGCTGTTTGTCATACTCTGAGGCAACAACTGAGTATGATCTTTGAAAGACTGTGCGCTTTGCAAGATCTGTATCTGTGATTGGACTGGTTTCCAAACTGCAAATAAATCAGTGAAGTAAAACACCCATTAACAAATATATAGAGTATATCTGAATTATACACCAATAATTAATAAGGATACATGCATTTCATAATCACAATGTTACTACTGCATGAAACTTTGTCTTAAGTACCTAATAACTGTTTAAATGCTGGAAAAGAAGGAGCACATATTAGAATTACACATGGTGAAAAAGCATGCAAGTGCTTTATAAACAAATGTCATGATGGACATGATGAGTTCCAAGAATTTAGGTACTTCTTTCAGAGGGATACAAACATTCAGATCATGCCTAAATTGAAGTTTCAGACCAAACTTCTCCTGAGAATGCATGTGAAAACATCACAACAAGTGAATTTTTAATACGCAAGCCAACTGAAATTTGGAACTTCATGTGAAGTAGTAATTTCTAACATCAATAGCCTTAAAGTCAAATTTGAATTGCTACAGCTATACCTCTGACATGTTTTACTCCTTACCTTCAGTGGACTTCTTACAGTCTGCAGAAGGACTCCCAGCTTATGCTGTCCCTATAGGCCTCAGGAGACCATGGTGTCCACAGTTTTAATAAAGGAATATACCAATACGATGCACTCTTAAGGAGTTTTGTTAGAAAAGTTCTATTTCTGAAAAGACTACATTATAGATTGTAGTATTCCAATAAACTATTTGCGCAGTCAGTATGAAATACAACAAATTGAAATAAAAACAGATTAAAAGCAAATTTTCTCTCCATTACATCCTCACTATAATATGAGGAATCACTGACATCTGAAACAGTTGAGCATTTAAGTACATTCTGGACTATTATTAACAGTAAGAGGCATTTTTTCCCTGGTGAAACAAAAATCTTTATACTTGCTTGAATTAGATCACAGTGAACTTAACAAGACAAGAAAGCAGCTTAACCTGGCAGAAACCACCGGCACTCTCAGTCCTAGAGAGCATTGTCATTTCTTCAGTGACATTTATGTGTCTCACAGAACAAAGCAGCAACATCTGCTTTGAAAAGTGTAAGGTAATAAAATTTCCCCCATTCAAACTTCCCTTCAGAATTAAATCCTGAAAGGAGAGCAACAGCTACTTCCTTTCGAGAAGGCCATTAATCTGCACAGCTACAGTGCATGGATTATTGATCTTTAGATCACTTCTTCAGTTCTGTAGATTCTGGAATTTTTCTCTATGGGGAAATAAGCAGGTGGGAAGTAAAGGCTATGGATAAATTTCTCTGTATGCTAAGAGTCCTTACCAATTAAACAAATATTTTTTGTATTTGAGTTGTAAACCCAGGATCTTTCTAAAGAGAAGCAGTTGGTTTGAAGTACAGTAAAAAGTTTCAGTTCTGATTTGTACATTCCTTGCGTATTTACATATCCAAACATATTCCACTGCTAACAGTTGAAAACACACCTGATATGCTATGAGTCACTGAAAATTTCCTAACTACAGCTTCATATCTTTTTGACTTTTATGCCATTTCAGAGACAGATCTGATAGTTTACTTACTCCTAACTGCAGCAATGTTTTCCTTTTTTTTTTTTTTAATTTGTGTTATAAATTACTGCTTTAACATTTGCATGTAGTACCTAGAATTACAAGGAAGTACCTTGGGGGCATAGATTTCATGTTACTCTCTGGCTCTTCGAAGACATTAGGGCTTGCATCAGGAGTAACGGAGATGTACGGCGCAGGTACTGAAGTTGAGCGCAAGTATCTCATCTCGTCCTGGAAGAGGTTGTCATCCTGGTACCCAACAAAATTTTCATGATGATGCCTACATCAAACGAGATTTTAAAATTAGGATTAAAGACTAAAAATTGCTGAAACACACATACACAAAAGTCATTTGCCAATACACTTTGTAAGCCAACACTATTCATTTACTCTTCACCTATTAATGCTTTTAAGCTGGTTGTGACTTTCAAGTGTTCATGGAAGATACACTGGCATTCTCAACCAACAGGTAGTGGGGATTGCCCTTTTCTATCTTCTAGTATTTTCATCAGGTATTTCTAGAACGTATTTTAGGTCCAAAAATCTACCCAACATAAACATGAGACACTACAGTGAAATTTACTTAAAATTACCAAGAAAGCACAACTCTTCTGGTTTCCTTTTTACTATTTTTAACTGTGAAGAGAAAAAAGTAGCACATATGTCTGCTACTAACACACTAAATTAAATTCCTCGGGATATTCGGAATTCTTAGGACGGAAACTGAACTGTTGTAAAATATTTAGCATTCAAAAACCATTTAGGGCAGATTTGACTCTAGGAGAAAATACAATCCAAAAAATTGAACAAGATCATGGATCAAAACATAAGAAAAAAACGTGAAGAATTAGGAAAATATGTCTTTTTCTATGTAAGTTTTAGTTTGGTTTACACACACATTTTTATCCAATACTCTACACAGGTGAGTGTATATTCATACACTTCCTCTAATTACCTTGCTAATGTCTGTAGATAGAGACATGGCATCTTAATAGGAAAGTCTTCAGAAATTCCTTCTTTGAGACTGGGAAGTTGAGATTGGAATGCTTTTGCAGGATTATAGCAGAGGATACTGGGCTCAGCAGCACTACTCAGTGACAGTAAATACAGTGCATTGGCTTTAATCACTTGATGAGCTTCCATAGTTGGCAAGGCACGAGGTGTCTTAACTTGCATTGGTTTTCTCCTAGACTGTTTAATCTAGATAAATTTAAACAAGACATAATGAAATTCACCACAGGAAAATCTGACAACCTAGCTCATAATACAGCTATTTAATTCTACCGGCTGTAAAATACCTTCTATGACAAAACACACCTCTATTATTTTCCTACCTTTGCAAACATTTAATGAACAGCTGATAGTTTTGACATTCGCCTTAGGATTAATTTTGCATGCAAGAAGTTTAGTTTAAAAAATAAAGTTAAATTATTAACATCAACAAATTTGCATAACTTTAAGCAAGATTTTGAAATTAGTCCTTGAAGACCAGTGCAAGACAAACACCTTTTGTACCATTTCCATTAAAAATACAGCACTATTAAGCAGACAAAGTTATACATATGAGCTGAAGATACCTTTTCTCTTGCTGCTGCTTGCTTTTCACGGAGATACTTTTCTCTGCATCGATCACACACCAAATACCACGTGCTCCCTCCAATGCCTCCATCTCCACAATTCCCAGCCCATCCTCCACAAAAGTGCCCAATGCTGTTGTAACCTTGGCCACCTGCGTAGCGGCCGCAACCTACAGCAGGGAAAGGTGAGAACAAGTTATTTCAAAAGCAGGATTCTTACTCTATTATTCATTGCTGTAAAAGAGGAATGAAGAGGGGAGAAAGGAAGATGCTTGTCTTTTCCTGGCCTAATTTTCTGCTTTTCTGCATGTCTGAATTGGTTACAAAACAAGATTCTTGTCCATATGTCCCACCAGTGTCCAAAGAATACAAATGTACCGTAGTTTTCAAGTTTTTATAAAGAACTTGTTCAAGGCATGAACAGCTCCCTATTCAGACAGCTAAGTTATGGTAAGGTTAGTATTATAAGTTAGCCAACAATATCTGTAATTTAACAAACAAAAATCTTGCCTCCTAGCTAACAAAGCTTAAGAGGGAATAGAGAATATTCTTTTGCTGATTGGAATTTCTCAGAAAGATTCAGGATTTTACACGCACAGAGCTAAAAAAGAAGTACATACTAACAAGTACATCAAAAATGTTAAGTCACTGACACCTAGTACTGACACAGCAGACAGAAGTTTTCTACTCTTGACAGTAGAACAGCAAAAGAAAACTTCTGTCAATATAGCCCTAACCAACGCATCTCATTTTTTATTTTCAATTTTCTCAGTACAGCTTCAAATCCTAAAGTGTAAAAACATGGCAAGTTTCTGAAGAGCTACTGTAAAGTCAGAGCACTATTCTGACCTTGTTTCAAACCACATTGAAACTTTAGATCCATAACTACTTAAAATTAGACACAAAGATGTGCAAATGATCAGTATGTAATTTTTAATTTAGGGTACATAATAGAAAGGATAGCCTGACACATTTCTGTAACAGTAACTAACAACAAAACAGGTGTGTGAAATATACTTTCTGGATGGACATGGGAATTAAAAATACCAAGTCTTACCTGGATGAGCTTGTCTCATGTGGTAAGTCACTGGATATGGATGGGACTCTCCACAGAGCTCGCAGATGGTGTCTTTTTCAGGTCCTCCCACTGCAAGCTGGGCCATCTCACCAAAAAGATTTCCCCTTGGCCTAGCCTCAACCTTTTCTTTTTTCTTTTTCTCCTTTTTGGCTTTCTTGTTATCTTTGTCGCTTTCCTTCTTCTTTAACACTGCACAAGAACCAGGACTTGGAAAAATCATGTTTTGGGAAGCTGCTTTAATAGTTGCTAAAGAAATATCTTCCCAGAAAGCTACTAAGTGCTGCAGTGTTAATGGAAGAGGAGACTTGGATTTCATTGTGTGATGACTAGATGTTTCAAAGGAGGTAGTTTCATTTTTTCCATCCTCACACTTTTCATGCAGAGGTGGTTCTTTTAACATTGAGAGGACTTTGTTTTTATTGATGCTACCCATTTTAGATATATCTGGTCCATGAGGTGAGATGTTGAACATGTTAAGAGCAGATGATATTTCCAATGAATGTCTATTTTTCAACTTGGTTTCTTTTTCCTCTGCTGGTTGTTGAGTAAGACTGCTTCTTATGGGTGCATGCTCTTTGGACAGTTCTGGATTAAACTTCAGAAAGGATGAGCATGCCATGGCATCATGAACTATTCCTTCGTGCCAAAGAAATGCAGCAAATACGGCTCGAGCACATTCTGCAACAGAAGGTGACATTGCTTGCTTGGCAGGCTCTATGGGCTTTGATCCATCTCCTTTGAAAAGGAAGTTGGATTTTTCCTTTTTGGGTCTTGTGTGCCTGCCAGCACATTTACGGCTCACTTTTGGAGATGCTCTCATGTCTTGCTCATCCTTCAGTGGTGCTTTTCCAATGCTGAAATGAACTTTATTAGAAGCATCGTCCAGACTTCTGAATTCGGTGTTGTCTTCACAGGTGGTATCTGTAATACTGTCAGTCTTTAAAGTACTCGAAGTACAGACTTCAACTACCTCACTGTGAAGATTTTCTTGTACGACGTGAGGGGAAGGAGCTCTATTTTCAGTTTCTGGTGCAGGTTTTCCATCTTTTGCAATAATTTTTGGTTTGGGTGAAGTGGACCTCCCCCTTAAGGGTTCTGTTAGTGGCACTTTCTTTTTGCGAAGGGTGTCTGGATCTAATGTGTAAGAATCTGATTTGGAGCGTTCTCGAGGAGGATCAAGCTTTGTTTTTACAGGGGATGAAGCTTTCTGAGGTAGAGTTTTGTCATGGGGTGATGAGGATCGTGGAGAACTAGCACCAGATCTAATGCCGGTAAGTGTCTTTGTCTTTGGAGAAGACGACCGGGTTCCTGGCCCTGGAGATTCAGCTCTCAGACCAGGAGTTGTTCTTCCATCAGTTTTTAATGTCTGCAAAGTGTTATGATTTGGTGACAAAGATCTGCTGTGTGAGTCTGACCGCAGCTTTGCAGCATCTGATTTCAGCATCAGACACTCGCTGGCTGACAAGCCATCGGTATTTCTGGGTTTCTTTTGCTCAGCAGCAGCTCTGTTCATTCGCACATCCAGCTTGGGTGACCTGCAGTCAGCTCTGTGTTTTGATGACATGTCTGATTTTCCTGCTGGAGAGATCGGTCTAGCAGCTCCTGTGAAATTCATTCGGTCACCTGTGTAATATTTCATAATTGAATTGTTACATTTTGACAGTGACACTTTCAATAGTCCAAAACAAGGACTAAAGACCTGAACACAAGATAAAGATCAAACACATGCTTCTGTCCACATCAAAATGAAAGGAAACATGAAGGGATCTTTTTTCCCCTAGAATATTTTTGATACATTTCTTTTCCCAAAGAGACACAGAAACTAGTGTTAGGAAGTTTTTACAGAGAAAACACTACTATGGAGGTATCAAAAGGCACAGTTCACTCTTTCTACAAACCACTAGTAAAAGAAGCACAATTTACATCCTTAGGTAAAATTCCAGAAGTTAACTAAGTTTACCGCAGTTGCAACAGAAACCAGGGACTATTTATCTATTTCAACATGTGACAGGCTGACTGCAACATGAGATAGAGATCAAATGTATTGCCAGATTTATTTTCTTTAATGCTCAAAAGTCAGGAATTGTAGGACGTAAACACTGTTAGTATGGCAAATTGGGCAAGAGGTTTGCAAATATGGTCAAAACTACTCAAACTGATAATCTATGGAATCTACTTTTTAAAGTCCACAATCTACCCGATGTTCTGCTACCAAAACACCTGAACTCCTCCTACAAAACACACTTTTTCAATTGCTAAGTTAAGTGGCCAAGTCTGGTCTATGACATCCTCCAACCCTGATGCACTAATTTATTGTTCCTATGTATACTGATTTTATACATATATTAATCTACAGAGCTGTAAGAACTACAGGTAGCTTAGTAAAAGTGCATACAAAACGAGTATATGCAGAAAGTAGCTTATCAAGGCAATCTGCTTCTGATACCTCTGTGAACCAAGTCTCTCTTGTAGAATTGTATTTTGAAAAGTAATCCAAGCAACACGGGAATTACTGGCAAGCAATGCAGCAGTTAATACAGCTGTCTCTCCATAAATTCTTACACTGCAAAATCTTGAATGCAGAGTTAAACCCTTTTGATTTGAATGGGTTTTCATTAGTCAAACATGAGAAGTGTATCCCATACAGGGCCTGCAGAACTGGGACACAGTACTTAGGAATATTTTACTTTTCTAGATATTAAAAGTTTATTTGCACTTGTCTGGGCATATTTTTTTTGGAAATATTTTGGAAATATTTGTTAAAAAATGAAGTTTCAATTAATCAGAGAATATTTGCCAATTTAAGCCTTGATTTCTAATGGGAACAGGATAGATAGTCGCCTTTTATCTAGTACCTTTAGTATCAGAAAATGTGAAATCAGCGTTTACTTTCTTACATGTTATGGGATCTGAAGTAACTCCATGCAGGTCTCAATCACCAACCCTTACCTCTGTGCTAGAAAATATGTAGGTGCATTTTTTCCTACTATTATCTCTCACAATATAAACCAAAAATTAGAAAAATTTTGAGCAGAATTTAGCAACCAAGATGTTTCCTCAGGTAACAAAAAAATTATTATTTGCTATTTCCATATTTAAATATACCTTACAATAAAATTAACAACAACAGGAAAAAGTGAAGGTAATGAATTATATTTGAATATTTAACAAGCCTGAAAGTTAGGATATTCTCCTGCCTTCCCAAGACATGGCAGAAGTTCATACTTTTCTGAGCAGAGAAGTAATATTGTGTCTATATTCAGGAATAACACATCAAACAGATGTGGAACATAGTGAGACTATCTGAAGTATTTGTCATCCTAATCAAATTTGAGAGTCTAATCTGTCTTTATTTTTACAAGTTCTATAATTGTTTTTCCCTTGGAGGGGGGAGGTGGAATAGGAAGGCGAGAAATAACATGGTACCTTGTGATTTATAAAATGACTGTTCCTGCTAACAGAGAAAAAAAAGTTTCAGAAATATCAGTCCAAGCATTTCAACCATTCCAGCTTAGTTATTCACCAGTTTTACTGATGAGCTATTTTGAGATGCTTATTTTGTGACAGATAAATTCTGAAATGCAAATTGGAATTACTTTTATATACATCTTTCCCAGTCTGCCAGATGAGAAAATACTTTGGATTAAAACTTTTACATAATGCCTCATAAAAGAGGTGGGAAAAAAAAGTGGAAAGATGACAATCATTTTAGAGGACATAGAACACTTCAAGCCACTCAGCAAAGTATCAAATTTAAAGTACATGCATGATTAGCAAATACAAATGATGAAAACATTCCAGAGTAAAACTGCTTATAAAAGGTATACCCTAACAATGGCTTCCAACAACAAAAATAATTTGTTTTTTAAGAAAATCAAAGGTTTGGATTTGCACATATAAATAATGCTAAGTAGCATTCAGGAGTATCAGCACAAAAAGAAAAATCTTCCAAATGAAAAACCACAGAAAATAGCAAGCTGCTTTGTCTGTAAGCAAAACCAAAAAAACCCCCCGGATTTTATTTCCTGTTTCTTCTTATAGATTTCTTTTGCCTATTGTTTGAAAACAGGTATAATTAGACTAACAGTTACTTTCCATTTTACAAAGCAGAGACAGCTAGATTGTGTATCCTGGAGCTGTTGCAACTCAGGAAGGCAACACTGAATGATTACAATCAGATGAGCTCCCAACAAATACCAAACCTGAACATTCACTTTCGAAATATTATTTTATTACATGAATGAAATGAAAATGAATGGAAGGAGAGAAAAAAAAAACCAAACCAACAAACCCAAAACATTTTGCAGGTAAAAAAACCTGAATAACCTTGCTATGTTGGCATGCATACCCACCCTTCAGTTTGTGAGAGAGAGATGAAATAGCAGAGGCAGGCCCAGCTACATCACTAGTTTTGTAAATACGCTCACGAGAAGCAAGGCAGCAGGATGGAGTTTCTACAGTGGAAAACAGTTGCACAGAAGCAGCACAGATTCAATGGAAAAGCAGCAAAGATAAAAACAAGCATTTCAAATGATATGCATCTTCTTTTTTATGTATTCTGAATTCAGTGTTTAGATTCCTACATTAGTTTTAAATGATAGACAGTAGTTTGTAGTAGAATGTAGTAGATCAGTCTCCTTGATCTAAAAATGCTGCAATTCCAATATTTATTTCTAGGCTATAAAAAATGTAATATATGGGGGCTAGCCAATGAGATTTGTGGTTTATCATAAACATCAGCAGTGTCTAGTTTTAAACTGAACTTGGATTTGAAATGTTAACATTTCATCTGTAAATTTAGAAATTAATTATTTATAGCTTCAATATAGCCTTCCGGACGATCAATTTACACACTCTTTCATGGAAGTTAGAGAACATCTAATTATTTGTGTTGGAGCCTTGTTAATCACTGTAACGGATGAAAAAAACATATTAAACACATCAAAACTCTCCATTTTCAAAAGGGTTTGCATCTCAATAATGTAATGTTTTGATGAAACTTCACTTATGTAATGATGAGTTCTTCAATACAAGAGACATTAACTAGCAGTAGATGAGTGTCAACACTACATGAAAAAAAATTCTATCAGCTCTTGAAATAATTTTGACTGAAGAAAAATTGTGATGGTATCAATGATGACTTCAGTAGAGTCTACTGACACCAAATCTGTTAGAAGTACAGCTCTACAAAAATGAAACTTGGAGAAAAATAATAAGGACTTTTTGTTTCAGTCTATAATTTTTTTTCTATCTTTTCCTGGTTTTAATTCTAATTCTAATGTCTATTCCCTTCTTTGGAATAAAAAGAAAAGTAAAATTCTTACTGAAGTAATAATTGTAAAGAGAATGTGTATGTCAGAAGACACTCTGTTTTAGATATACCCTTTTGTACAAATGGAGTAAGGTAGTTGTATTGAAAGTAAATAATTTCAATTCCTACACTATTGAAGACATCTTTTTGTTCTGGTAATACATTTACTAACTTGTACACATCAACTTACCACGACTGCTATCTTATGCAACAAGCTATGGTTCTAGAAACTCTACATGGAGGTGTTCACACATTTGAAGTGGAAATTAAATTATTTTAAAAAAGAAACTAATCCTTAATGTCTCAACACTGTATTAACACAGATTTAACACTATTATTACCTACTTTTGATACCTACAAATGATTTGGAGAGATCCAATAATAACTATGTAGCTTCTGAGTAACAGGATGTCACTCTGTCAATTTTTAAAGATGAAAAGAAAACAAACATTAG
Source organism: Sterrhoptilus dennistouni (assembly GCA_013397095.1). Taxonomy (NCBI): domain Eukaryota; kingdom Metazoa; phylum Chordata; class Aves; order Passeriformes; family Zosteropidae; genus Sterrhoptilus; species Sterrhoptilus dennistouni. Next base: position 940,073 of record VWZU01007617.1, read on the forward strand.
GAGCACGAAACAGCAGTAGCAGCAAGCCTAAAAATGTCAATTTGATACACTAGCATCCCCCTAAATAAATAAAGGAAAACCTTTACTAAATCCACTTTCATGAATGCACATTTATACTCCATTCTTTCACTCTGTGTCTGAGAATATTTACATTTTATTATGTTGTGAACTAGAGCTGAATGATGCACTACTACTATGAAATCATTTCAAGGGAATGTGGGTCCAAGAGTATGACAATCTATGTATATCCAGGATAACTGGACAGCCTCAGGGACCAACATTTTGATTAGGACTCCCTCTTTCTGAAACAACCTCAAAGACTACAAACACTTGAAGTACAAGGCAGGCAAGGCATGTTCATGAGCCATTCGAATGTGACAGTGTGACTTTAGTCACTGCTCTTTCCTTCAACATGGAAATAACTCCAGCTTGAAAAGCTACCCAATATGGAGACATAAGAAGTAATTCAATTTCCACAGCAGGATGCAGTCTTTTAACAGCTGTGCCTACTTCCTCTGAGGTAATCTAGGAAGCAAGACATATGACTAACTAGCTCATGTGAGTCTTCTTTAAACAAACTCTGTAACAATCACGTAAAATGTCACTGGAAAACGGAGGTAAGTTCATGTTTCTTCTGAAATGCCACTGCTTTTCTGCATCATGATGAAGGAAAGCACTGACCTGCCTTTGCTGTGCTGCCTAAACAATGGGTATCTCTTAAAAACAATGTTTTCTTCGTTCACTCACTTTTACTGACATGGAAACTACAATATAGCTGTTAGCTGAATTTCCTCAAGGACTGCAATCAATGTATCTTTTTTCACCACCTGAAAATGCCAAACATCATACTGACAAGTAGGACTAGGACTTCTTTTAGACATCATTTTTCCATGAATTAAAGAACGCACTGAAGTAAAAAAAAATGCTTGAATATTAAGAAAGAAAAAAGTTATTTACTATGGTTAAAGTAGGGGTATGAGTGAATGAATTAAAGGAAAAACTAACATAAGTACTATGAGAAAAGTATGAACAATATTCTATATCAGTGGTGGGGTTTGAAATAAAAACACTTGAACCACCTAAGTTTATTAACTGAAAGAAGCACTCCTGTGCTAGAAAGGTAGATAAAAAAAAGAATTCTATGCTTTTCTAATTTGTAACTACAACTTTTGAAGATGTGATATGAGAAAATCAGTTCTAAAAAAGCACCTGACAATTCGTACTCTTCCTGCAACCTTTACCATACCAGCCCCTCAAGGATGGTTTTGGATTGACCTGGCCAAATGCATGTTTCATACGTATTCTTGCCTACAGAACCTGAAAAGTCTAGGTTATGAGACCATTTAATTTAGCCCAAATTTTCAAGAATGATGCCTTGGTAATGCGCAGTATCTGAAAAAACAATTAGACGAGTTGTCACTGGTTTAACTGATGATTAAGTCACACACAGAGGAGATCAGCATGCCTGGTTGAAAAGATTCTCTCCCTTCATTTACTGAAACACTAGCTAGAAGCACATGTTATGTGCTCCACATGTGTGCTGGTCTTTTGTGCCCCCTCTACAATTTTAGAAAATGCTGAGAGAAGCACCGTGGTTCTAAATCACCATCACCTAGATGGGAAGGGAACAAAACCAAAAAGAAACTGATCGCACAATACTGAAGGGATGCATCAAGGAACTCCTGACAAGAATGGCAGGAGCTGCATGAATGGCTGGACTTCAGCTCTGCAGCATGGATTGGAAAGAAAGCAGCCTGACAGGACACTGTATTAGCAGCAGTTCAGCACTGCAGCTTCTGCCTGACCAGGAAGAGTACCTCAAGCAAGCTGCCAGGGCTGCACTGGGAGATGGTTAACATACTAGAACTCACAGAGGTCCAAAGCTTTTTACTCCAGAAATCCATTCCTCATTTGCAGTATCAACTCAGGTGTGAGGACACATGGCATAAAGGTCTAACACCGGTGACTGCACTCTCATACTTCCCTCTTTAACTTCAGAATTCAATAGCCAATCATCCAATTCTGGTAACTGATGGTGGAAAGCATGCCAAGATCCTGTTACCCACACTTGCCACATCTAAGGAGATTTATGATCTAGCACATATTGCTGAAGGTTGAGAAACAAGATCTTCCACGACCCTCTAGGCTTCCACACTTCCCCTGCACTCAGAACTCAAACAGAAATTTGAGTCTTCCATGCTTTTAACAAAGTTCAGTGACAAATAAATCAAGCAATCAGTAATAATCTTGTGTCTACGGGAGTCTGCAGTCACAAGCAAATCTGTCACTGATGATCTTACAAGCTTCTTAGAAGCAAGCATAAGCAGGCTGCAGCAATTACAGCCTGTTTTGGTCAAATATCCAAGGAAGAAACATACATAAACTTGTGATCTTAATGGAAAAAAAATCTTGCTAAGGTTCTAAGTCTTGCTAAGGCTTGTACTCCAGGTAGATTTTGCCAGTTTTTCTACCTTTTCTGAACTTTTAATTGCACATGAGACTGACAAAGAATTAAAACAAATGGCAAGAATACCTTAATTCTGTCTCTCCCTACGAAAAAGAAAACAATCTCTAGTATAACTATGTCTGAAAATTAGCAAAGGAATTAAGCAAGACAGAACAATCAGCCCTTCACAGAGCTCTAGCAAGTAACACAAAACTGAGTAAAAGTGTTTCCCCCCTTTTTTTTCCCTAATATCCCTTCTGCAACAAATTCTTTGATATAACACAGAGCCCTGTTTTTACTTATTTATGATGTGAAAAGAGTAACAAAGACACTTTTTAATTCTTCAAGAATCATATGTCAGGAGGTAACTGTCCCAAACTGTAGTATTTCTGAAAAAAACCCCAAAAACCAGACATTGTGCTGAAGGATAAAATGTTCCTCCTTTCTTATGTGAATTTGCAAACCAAACCTCAAGGACAGACAAATCTCCCAAAAAACCACCTACCTATAAACACCTCTAAGAAAAACTAGCATCTGTCACCAGCACAAAGTATGTTTATACCAGATCAAGATTTTTCTTCCTATTATAAAAATCTAAATCAAGGAAGTAATTCTAGAGGGCATTCAGCAGGATCCTAGCTTTCCTCAGAATTATGCTTTCAAACTAAATTTCTTCCCAGAGGTAGAGATATTTCTGAGGAAGAACTGAAAATGTAAATAGCAGACTAAACTATTTAGGCTGACTTGCAATCAAGATTGGTATTTAGTATATAACCTCTGCAGACAGGGAAATCTAGGCTGACACAACTTCTTTCAACTAATTAGACTATCATTAGTCTATTTAATATAACAGCATATTGGCTGTAAACATTAATTTTAAAATCTAACTTTATTGCAGGAAGTACTTAAGGATGGAGCACATAATCGGAAACTAAAACTAAGCAATGTTTTAAGGCAATTCAATTGACTTGCTATGGACTCTTAAGATACATTGTTTAATGGATTTAACTTTTAATTATGCGTTTGGTAACAGGAGGCAATTAAGTGATTTAGAAATAATGAATTAAAATTGCATACTTAAAATTAGTTTCTGTTACAGTTCTAATATAACTGCACAAAACTATTAAATGAACAAGTATATGGATGTAGTCTTACAGGCATTCCTGACATATGCTGAATTTGGATGAACTTGCAAATGGAGGATGAACAAGTTTGCAAAAGTCTAAGGAAGTTTAAACAGGAAATCTTCTCCCATACTACTCTTAAATTTTGTGAAAACAGAAATATTAATATTTCTCTCCTTTATGAAAAATTTATATTATCTGCATCAAACCTGACATTGGATAATACACTGCTTAAAAAAAAAAGTCCTTGTATCAAATTACAGTCAGTGCACCAGTACACCAGTTCAGGGTGACAATTCTTGCCCTTCTGGAAGGGCAAATAAACAAACTGGTTGAGACCTTATACAAAGCTAAGATCCCAAATCAGACACAGATTTGAAAAAAAATTTCTACTATCATCATTTTTTTATTTGATAGATCACCAGTGCTCCCCCCTCTACCTGATAAAAAATAAAAGGCTTCCATTTGAATTGGATCCTTATGAAAACACAAAACATGGATGTAGCTTACTGAATACAGGTTTTCTACACATCTTGGACAGAGAAATATATTTAGCAAGATCTTGTTGGGCAGTCAAAAATGATGCTTTTGTTTTCATACAACATAGGCCTAAATGCTAAAGGACAAATCATCTAGAATTTGAAATAAGACAATTAGGGTTATTTTTGAAGCTAAGCTGAGTAACTGATTTTACCTCTCTGAAGAATAGAAGAAAATCTAAAAGTGATGGGAACGAATAAATATTTGACAAATTCTTAATAAGGGTGTGCTGTTGCCACTGGCAATCAGCTGCTTTAGCCGAGTTTGAAATATTCTGCTTTCAGGATGTCGGTGTAAGTCCAGCAAAACTACAGAAGATGTCTGTCAAAATATTTCTGACAGTCTTTCCTAAAGCAAATTAGAAATCTTATTATTAAAAAATCTTATTGTAAAAGCAAAGCAGAAATCTTAATCTAGTTCTCCCATGAAGGACTTCATGGTCAGTTCAATAAGCTGAGCTGAAAGGTGCAGGACTGCATACACACAGACATTGAACTGACTGACAGGGTCCCACAGGAAAGAGCTGAGGCACCTCAGAGAGACAGTTTGTGGGAGACAGGGATAAACTGGTATTCCTGTGACTGGTGCTGTAACTGTTCTGCACGTAAGAGAGAAATCAGTGCAGTATCAGCTATCTGTCATGAATGCTAAGCTTTTTGTTTTCATTAATCAAAACAGTTTCCGGTCCTCCCATCAGTAATTAGGTTAGCTGGTATTCACCTCAACGAGCAAGCTTTCATTACCATGCCAATCCTATGAGCACCCAACAGAAAACAAACAAAACATTTCTTATGAGTAGTGCCAAGTTATTCCCACTGTCCAGCTACATCCCTAAAGTTAGGAGCAATGACAAAAATAGAAATATAGCAAGTAAGAAAAGTTAATAGTTATATACTTACTGCAGTGCATTTTTGATGTTAAAAGAATTATCAACGTTTTGTACTATATGAAATATTTACCTTAAGTTACACATACAAATCCAAAATATAAATATATTTTATAGAAATATAAAATTTAAATATAAATTTTAATATCTAAAAATATAAAAATTAAAGTTGAACAAGTATACTTCTTTGGGAGCATTACCTCACATGCTTCTGAATCATGAAAAACTTAAAAAAACAAAACCAGAAAGGTGCACTGTGGGATGATTAGTAGCTGGTAAGCAACTGAGAACGGCAATGTCAAAGCTGCAGAAAATGGACTGATGAGGCAGGTAAGGCTGACAAACTTACTCTGAAGCTGTGGCTGAGGCTGCTGGAAGGAAAGGGGCTGTCCGAACACAAATGGACTGTGGACAAGGGAAGAGGGAGGTTTTGCAGCTTGATCAAAGATGGAAGGAGCTGGGAGATTTGGCCGTGACTGAATGGAATTCAGTATGGCACTCAGTTGGTCACCTGTAGTGGGTAAAACAGTCAAAACTACAACCTGTTACCTGTCATTCTCCAGAAAGGCAGAGTAAAATGGTACTGAAAGTTTAAATGATGATAATAGAGAAAGCTCATAAATCTTATTTAGCCACATACAACTCAGGTTGTGGCTAAACATAAAAATCTCACTCCATGCATGGTAATAAAATTACTATTTTTTAAGGATCATGGCTATTTTACTTCAATTATTTTAAACATTTCAAAATAGAGATTTATATTTGCCTTGCTAAAAAATGAAGAGCAGGCAAAGAAAAAAAACCAGAAATCCCTAGCATTTACAATAATACACACATGCAACAGTACATGCAGAAAAACATTAGAAAAACTGATGAGAAGGGAAAGCTAACATGTAATTAGGCTTTGGCAAATGTATTTCTGTGCCAATGCTTTGGTAAATATTTGCTCATTTTTGCAAATATTTTAAAAAGTATTCTGTCACACTGTTTCTTGAGGTCAGATTGAAGGTAACTTAAAAATGCTTAAGTACAACTGAAGAACTGGAACTGGTTTTCTGAAGAACTACCTACATTTGCTGAGAGGCTAACCAAAGGCCTTCAACAAATTAGCATGTTAAAAACAAGAGTTTTAATTTCTGAATGCCAATTTTCAAAAAACTCAATGTGAGCATTAGAAATACATGATGCCTCAGTAAGAAGGCCACACCATGTTGTAACTTGAAGTATACTTAGTAATACGAGGTAGGAGGCAAAAAAATTGAGGGAATCTCAGATTTGAACCATCGCCAGACAAATCCTAACAATATCACTTTATTCTGCAAATTCCTGTAATTTTGACATCATTGTAGAAAACCTAGTAAAAAATTTTAGCGGCTAACACAGAATTTACAGCATTTTTTGATTATTATTTATTGTCTTCCTAAGGAATTAGAGAAAGACCAGCAGATATATCATACCCAGTATTACCTAAAAACTCTAAGTTAAATTTATTTTCTTGATATTTTGGGTTAAAAAATAAGAAGAGAAAAATACCAGAAGATTGCTGGAATACCCTTCTAAGTAATCATCTACAGGAATCAATGAATGAAATTTATTTCACTGTTTTGGAAGTAGCATAACTAAAAACTACTGGAATCTGTACTTCAGCAGCAATCATTCCTACCTTAAAAACCTAGAAGTGATTGAACTACCTGGTCTAAGGGGGTTTGGACCCAGGTGATCTCTAAGGTCCCTTCCAACACCAGCCATTCTGTGATTTACACGTCTGACAAACTATTATTCTTAAATACAATGCGCCTAATTCCTAAAATGAGTAATTATTTTAAAAGGAAGAATATGAGAGAAGACATTGAAAGTCATCTGCCCACAGCAATCAAATACGGAGGTGGGTAGGGCCAATCATGAGGAATATTAAAAACTTGCCTGTAACATAGAAAGCTGGAAGAGAGAAGACACAGCTAAATCAGATTCTTTGTGGGAGGCAAGTCTTCTTTCTTGCAGGCAATACTGTAAACCTAAAATTAGCAGTTTTACAGTAGGAAACTGTTACCTACTGTAAAACTGCACACCTATTATGGGGATCTCTACATTTCATCAGTCATTTTGAAACACTCTTGGATGGGACTGAATTTTCATCAGAACTAGGGCATTCCTGTAGAAGCACTTTTAACAAACAAGCCCCTCCAAAAGAAGTGCTTCTTTCAGAAATTCCCCAAAGAGATCGTGTCTGTGCCTCCCATTTTTTATTTTGAACAAAACTCAAAGCTTCTTAGACCTGAGAATACAGAAAGACTGCATACAAAGTAAAGGTACAGCTGAAGAATTCTTTTTTTGGGAAAGTAAGACCATTATTCTTTCAATGTAGTTGCCCACAGCTCTCCACCCTTGGGCAATTCAGAAGGAAATACAGTACACAGACTGAATGACTTCAGGTAGCTGAGTTGTTCATTCACACTAAACATCACAGCTTGAGGGTATGTTGAGAAAACAATGCATACAAAACAGAATAGAATTCAATGCCAGGACTAGCTTCCAAACATTTTGTAGCTGTATTATCCCAAAACACCAACTTAGAAACTGCTTAAGATATAGTAAAAAGTAAATCACAATGTCTTCAGAAATCAGGATGCCAGTTAACATAGTATATTCAGCTCTAAGATTTTATCTTTGGACAACGTAGAAGGAAAAAAAACCTGTTGTCTTAATATGTTTTTGCAGAAAAAAGAACAGATGATATTTCTGCACTATTACACAATTTACATTGAGACACAAGCTGTAATACTGCCTCACATCTTAGATACTTCCACTTTTGTGATTCCATCATTACTCTGAAATGTGTATGGATGAACTGGGATGAAAGGCCCTATAAAACAAAATGAAAATGCTTCAACTTATCCAGCCTTGGTCCAAAAAGGACGGTTTCCTATAACAATGCATGTACAAGTATGAACCACTCTCTACAGAGTAAACCACTGTAAAAAACTACCTCATGCTGTAGCATTTACGGATTAGACTATTTAGGAATAATTATTTTCCTACTCTTCTCTCCTTTAAAGTAAATTTTATTTTATTTTGGATACCATAAAGAAATATATGCTGTTGCTAGAAACCACAGAGCACACCTTAGGCTCGTATCTGTAGTGACACAGACTATAGCGATATAAGAATACGGTGACAGACCTCCATGTTTCAGAAATATTCCTCAAGAACCTCTGCCTCAAGGCAAGTCCCCTGTGTATTATTATATCTGCCAGAACTAACCAAGAAATGAACAGAAGGCATGCAGATTGAGTTTATTTTGATGGCATTTATATATGTGCCAGCAAAATAAACCATGATGAAAAGAAACAATTATTTTGTATGAGCAAAAGGAAGTAGATTTTATTTATTTCCCAGCAGTTGTAACTGGTATCCATATGATTGAAAGGTAACTTCAGTTTTACAACTTCTTTTTTTAATTTCACAGCAAATTTTAAATGGCATGTTTTATCTTGTCAATCCATTAAAGGCACTTAAAATTGTCAAGATGTATCATAAATGTTTCTGGAATTCTAAAAGCATGTGCTTCCTAAATCAAATAGTTTTCTGATCTTGTTTTAAATGTATTTTTCATTTCAGCATTCCAGTTTTGTGCCTACCACTGCAGAAATTCACAACTAAATTCCAAATCTTCATTGATCCTTTTTATACAGAATACTTAGACTGAGTAAAAGTAAAGCAGAGAACAAAGCAGTTTAAACTTTGCAATTTATTATACTACTGCTTTGGAGAGGACCTGTGGTGCTAACAAAGAAGAAAATGAGTAATAAAATAAAAGCAAAGTAAAGATAAATATAGTTTTTAAAAAATATAAGTGTAAAAACATACCTTTGTTATTTCCAAGGCCATAATCAAACCCTTGTCCATTACTACAGCTTGTCCCCTTACTGAAAGCTTGTATTGAAAAAGGACTTGGAGGAGGAGTCTGCACATTTTGATCTAGAAGGACTTGCTCTGTAAAAAAACCACATCACTTCAGAGTTAGACCCCTTAGTAACAGATTTACATTAGAAAGATGAGTCACAGAGCAAGAGAGTGATATTAGTTTCCACCGACAGCACTCTTCCTCTCAACTAAATTCTCTCAAAAAAACTTCACATCTGTTCTTCAGAACTCGTGCTCTAAAAATATGAAGACAGAGGACTTAATACCATGCAGACTGTTTTTTGTTTGACTGAGTTGTTGCCAGCTATGCCATTATTTGACACTTACTTTTTTCCAGTAATATCATTCAGCAACTGTTAAAATCCCTTTGACAAAGCAAGGTGAAGAAAGGGTAGTTTTCAGAGTGGCAGACTCAGAGCCAATAAACATTTAATTGTGGCTACCCCGATAGTCATGGGAGACAAGATTTTTTTTCCTGACAGATTCATTTGTATCTGTAAATGAGTACGATAACTTTGCTTTCGATATGACACTGAAGCAACGCAATCCAAACCAACCTGGAGTATTTCATAATATTCTAAACTACAGTAGAATTAAAATAAATGAGACAGAATCCACTTGACTATTTAGATTTACAGAGAAATCACTGCCTTAATACAGTCAAGAATACCATTCCAAATGACAATATATAAGAAAGCATTCAGAAGAAATATCCCAAATGCAGGTTTGAAAGTGTGAGCTGGCACCTTGAAAAAATTTTCTTTCTTGTCAATGCACTAAAATTAACATGGATTAAATAAAAAAACAAATCAACTCCTCAAAGTAATTTAAAAAAACCTGCACTTCAGGACAAAACTGCATTTCAGAGCACAAACTTTACATAACATATTCAAGTTAAAAACAAATTACTAGAGAAAAAGCTGGGAATTGAAATTCAGTTTATAAAAGAAAAGGTCTAGAACGTTTTCAATCAGAGGCTACTCTAGATCTTGCTGTAGTATTTTAACTGGATACAGACCTAACTATTCAGACTTTTGCCTTGTCTCTGACAGAAATCCTATCGCATTATGCAAATTTAATGACAATTTTATTAAGTAATGAAAATATGAATGTAATGGGAAAGACAGTGCTATTCATGGATTAAAAATTAGACATTTGGAAATCTAGCTAGAGCTCCTGCAGATCCTTATTATTTCTCTCTAGCAAAACCATTGAAACTGAAGATAAATTATTTCTAAATAATTTCATGGCAAACAAAAGCCATCAGTTTAAAATAATCTTCATGGCTCAAGTGCATTAAGTTTTACATGGCACTGAGGTGGACTAGCAACCTAGAACAGGTTGAAAAAACCCAGTAATTGCACTGCTAACTGCTTAAACTGCTTTAGCTAAATGCACAAGAGACATCCATCTTCAGCCTACCTGTAAAAAGAAACTCACCGAAAGAAAGATTAAAAACTGGTATACTGAGGCACAGAATTTGTATCAGAAAGTTTCTAAGATGGCATTTCTATGAGCTGTATTGCAGAAATCCTACTACAGAGTTTTGTCCTCAAAGCCTGAAGTTTGCATTTCTTTTTCTGTGAGAGCAATGCTATATTCAAAGATGTCCTTCAGTAACAGTGCATGAGGATCAAGAATCTGAAGACACACCTTTAAACAAGGGTCTTGTTTAAAGTCTTCCTGATTAGTAAATTCTTTCTTAGAGTACACATACACTTTGGGAAATTTAAGACAATATGAAATGATAGGTCACTTACTGAAGATGAAAAGACTACTTAAAAATGCAAAACACTGTCAAGTTACTGAAATGTATTTCTCAAAGTGAGCACTCTGGAATGGCAATTTTCACATACTGCTTAATTTATTAATTTCAGAGAAATTATTTTCTATTGGAAAAGCAAACAATCCTGTATAAAACCAGAAAATAATCAATTTCTCAACCCTATTAAGAATATATGTGCTTTCAACAATTCACAATTATTTAGTTTCTGGAATCTACTTGGGCTCTTCGAGCACCTGAGAACTCGACATTATCAGATACCACTAAAAATAGAAAAGCTATAACTTCTAAAGAAGTGTTTGAAGTATTATGCAAACATTCATATATTTAATGAAAAACTCTTCATCATTTCCCTTCTTTGCAAAAGGTTTGATGCCTGAAAGTCAAGCTGCAACAGTGTACAGAAAATACTTATGTATTAGCAAGGACTTGCTTTGTTCTAATACAGTAATGTGATGAACATTGCTAGAGTATCTATGTGTGAAATGAATTTCACCAAATGTCAAAACCAGAAAATAGCAAAAAGTCTGTTAAAATGAACAAATAAGAAGCTGACAGTAAGTGTGACCTGAGAAGAAAAGCAGGATATGACTGCTAAGGTCAAACGTTTTCATAAAGACACCTTTTGGAAAACTGATGCATAAAAATTTACCTCAGAGCTAAAAGAAAAAAGATGGTTAAAATTATTGTCCATAACCATAACTGATACAGAAGAAATCATACACAAATATTAACTGTTTTTTTAAAAAAATCATTTAAGAATGCTTATAAAGAATTTTTAAGTCCAACTGTCCAACATAACTCAAATGAAAATGCATAAGTAAATGTTATACCTGTTCAAAACTCAGATCCTTCTTTATTTCTCCTGTTTGTATTGCTTATTTTTTACTAAGTTAATTAAAAAAAAAATAAAACAACCACTTGCCATCTTCATGTCGGAGGTACTGGTTTCCACCTCTGTCTCTAGCTAATGACCAGGCCTCGCCTTCATCACTTTCACAGAACTCTACCATGCTGTTCTTATCCATTTGCACCCACGTACCTTCTGAATTAGTCACCTGATGCACACACACAAAAAAGCAAAATTTATTGGCTTCTCAAATAATTCAGTAACATGATTCAGCAACTACTCAGAGTATCTGGAAAACACATTAAACTTCAATCTCTCTATTACAAAGTAAATGTAAAAAAAAAAGTTTCTTAAATTAAGGCCACAGGCTGAGGCAGACTGAAGTACCAAATCTATTTATGGCACATTTACATTTAAGAGTAATTCCAAAAATTTTTGACCCATTTATGTTCAGAAGAAGCAAAACACCAATACCACAACTTCAGAAAATCCACATAAGCCTAAATAAAAACTTGAGGGAAATAGTCACCAAGATATACCTTCTAATTGATGGTGGCAACAGGAGCGTTATAATACCAAGATATACATGAAAGGTTTTTAAGAGTATTAATTTTGTTCCTGATATTATATTTAGGAAATAGCATGACACACTTCATCCTTAAGCCCTTCTTAACCATAAAACATCACAACCAGACAACCCAGAACAATAACAATAGTTCAGCAACTAAACAAATTAATAAAATCAGTACAAAGACACAGGAATTTGTTAAATGGTTAGGTCCTAGGAAAACATTTTGTCAATGAAACAGAATTCTTTCAAAGAATAGGACAAAGAAGTAAGTAGATCAAGAAACACAATTTTGTAAGGAATACTGTAACAGAAATACATCAGCAAGCACACATAACTGCAATGCAATTTTAACATTATTCCAATCAATGCAAAAAGGCAGAAGACACAACTGCATTAGTACTTATAATATAAACCAAGTTCAATGCCAGTATTTATCATGAGGAGGGGAAAAGCAAACCTGTAGAGAGGCAGATTCTTTTGTTGTGGTTACTACTGTTATATACTGGTATCTATGAAGACATGAACTGAAGCTACAAGGATCCATACCTCGCCCACTGCCTTGACTTTGTTTCCCAGAACTAACATTCCAATTGGGATACCTCTAAGGTTAGGGCAGCTTCTGATGTTGTGACCTGATGGGCCAGTCTTCACTACCTTGTACACTCCAGGTCCACCTCGAAGGAATGGCATGTCTTGTTCTTGCATCACTGCTTCCTGTGGGCAGTGTGAATTTAGGTCTTTGAAAAAATCATCAGCATTAGACCTAGATTCCTGAGAAATTAAAAGAAAAGGGCAGAACAGAGTAAAACCTATTAATACCACCTTTAAACTACTGAGATAAGAAAGACTATTATTTCAAGACTACAAAAGGTAAATTTCAAAGCTAAAGGAGATCCTAGTTACATTGCTAATTTTAGTGTGCAGTGATGAACAACTAACTACTACTAAATTGCACATTAATTGAATTACTTCTGACATTACTTTTAAAGCAAAAGTGGTATAAATGTAATCATTTATATAAAAATAATAGCTCATATCTAATATAAGACACAAACTATTTAATCCAACTGCTCTCACTAAACCTTTACTATCAGTGACATTTGTCAGGATTCACATTCATTAATCCTGCTCTATTTGTGAAATTTTGTTAAAGTCTGGGGCTATGTAAAGGGAATTTCAACATCATCTCTCCATACGATATGGTTCCTAATTTGATGTCACATTTAGAATATATTGTTAATTTAGAGTCAAGGCACAATTATGACAGAGGAACAGCAATACCGTAGACTTTAAAATGCACGTGTAAGTAATAGTGTGCACTTATTGTTTCCACAATGACAATAAAAAAGGGTCTGCAAATTTATTTCACCCTGTACTATTTGCTGATGAAACATATATCCAAACCTGAAGTAAGAAAACACTTCAAATTTGTTACCAAAAAAAGTGGTAGTTACTAAAAGAAGAAAAAAAAAATAGCATAGATTTTCATCCAGCAATAGCTTAACTGAAAGTCTTTTGTACAAAAAAATATGAGGGATGGCAGTAAAAAATGTGAATTTATTTCAGAAGAAACCAAGTAAGAAGCAGGAGCAAGTTCTTTTATACTGAAAGCCACAGGTGCTTTTAAAGGAACATCTGAAAGCTACAAACTACATAATGTCCTACTGGATGAAGCCAGAGGTTCACCTTATTCAGCTACAGGAGACGCTCTTCAGAAGCAGCATAAAAATCTTTACTAGTGGTCTGTCCATTAGATACCAAGAGCATTTAAAACCTTTTTATTAGGGATGCAACAGGGTGTACCCTTATTTTCTTTAGTGTTTGTTTATTAATCTGAGTTCTCTAAATTTAACTTCATCTGAATATGCTGATGCTTTCTGCCTTGACAATCTCCCATAAAAACACCTTTGAAGAGTTCACTTCCTGCTGTGACAAAGAATACTTTTTTTCTGTCAGGTTTAAATGAAACTTCTGGTTACATTATTTACTTTTAAATGAATGTAATTTCCTCTGATCTCTTTAATTATCATGTTTTCAGCTTTTTTTGGTTTGGAAATCTGCGCACTGTGTCCAGACTAATATAGCAATTTTTTCAAGAAGCCTTTATACAAAAATGATACTGTTATGTAAATATATAACTTACAAAGCAAGTTAATGCAAGCTGAGGTAAACTGGGTTGAGGGGAAAAAAAAAAAAAGACAATTTAAACATAGTTTAGATCTTGACGTAATAAAGTTTGCTATTCTGGAGAAAAAGAATCACTGGACAACCAAGTTTTAAAATCTCTAAACCAAAATGTACAACACGTTATTATCATTACAAAGTTCATACCAAAAAAAAATCCATCTCAAAACATTACAGAACAGATATTTGGACAAACACTTCTACAGTCAATTTAAACAGCTTAACTGTACGTAATATATCTTGTTCCTAGAATTAAATAATTTTAAAAAAGCATTAAGAATGGGCAGAGTATTTATTAAATATCTGTAGCTTTACACATACAAATAACATCTTATTAGATGCTGCAACTTTATGTGGAGCCTCCAATAAAAGAAAAAAATTTACCAGTAAATTCTGCTCTCAGGGAGAATGAAAGGCTTTGTTATGTTACTAGGCCACCTCTCTGAATTTCTAATCTGGTTTGTTAAAAGGGAGAGTGCTACTAACGCACTAATAAAAATTCAATAATCTGCCCTGGTATTTTTTTCTCATTTTAGAGGAAGTACACACAGATACAGCACTGAATGGAAATCTGGTATTTCACACAAAAATAATTCACAGTAAAACAGATTTCAAAGAATATATAGCATAAAGTTGAGTCATAAGGTGCATTCTGAAAACATGAGATACAGTGTGACTGTTCCTGTAATTTAACTCACCTTAGGGGGTAAAGCTTTGGAAGTCCATGAAAAAAAGTCCAAATCCCTTACTCCTTGGCTAGCATTAAAGACATTCTGAGCAACAAAGTTTGAAAAAAAAAGACATATATCAACAAAGAAATGGGAACAAAGAAATATTTGAGGAAGAAGCTCAAGGTACTATAATGCAAACTTTCTCCTCAAGTAAATTTGCTAGTAGAATGTTTTGCAAAAGGGGAAGGTTTTGTTTTCCTAATCAAGTCACCTGGGTCCATTGCTCGCCATGGCAAATCATCCATTACACAGAAACAGTTTAGTATGTCAAAAGCTCAAAATGGATGTAGTGTGTCATGCCATTTACTGAAATTAAGAGCCAGACATCTCTTATAAAGCTTGAGACTTCATGCTTTATAGAAGAAGAACAGAAAAATGTCATATTTCTTTTACAAAGAAATGGTAGCTGGTCCCATCCCAAACAGTTTTCTAGCAAGACGGTCTCCTGTTCTGAAAGATGATTTCAGGCAGTGCAGGACGAGTGCACACAGAATTTTAGTCACAGTCAGAACCAAGGAGATGCAAAAGGGCTAATCTTGCTGTTACTGAAAGGAGTTCACTTGCACAGAATGATTCCACCAGTTTGCACATCAAAATCATATTTTTTACCAGAGCCAAAATTTCAGTGCTACACGGAGAACCATTGCTAAGATTTCATTTGTTTTGTAAAACATACTCTGCATTAACTAGTTTGTTATGAATAATTGTAAACCAAATACAGATTCCAGAGAAACATCACTGATCTTATAACCAATTGCCCACACTATAGAAATCAGCACTGTTATTCTGTTTAATTTTTCCTCCCACAAAATAGTGAAGACGGTGGTTTTTAATCACTGGAAAACATGAAAAAGAAGCCATCTTTTCTCCATAAGCTAATTTCTAACCATTTCAAAGAAATTTTCACTGTTTCTGTCAAATGAAAGAATAACATACATACAGCAGTACTAAAAATATTTATGGTATTTATGATGGAATCCCTTCAACAAAGTACTCATTTCCTCCATATGAACAGAAGTATCAAAATCTAATTCCCTATCCCATCCTGATATGGGAACCAAATTAAATCCCTGCTCAGGAGCCACATTAAAATTTAACAGTAGCTAAAGCAGTAAATCCTTTCAGGCAGAAACAAGTACAAAAACCCCTTGGTATGTATCATCTGTGTTCTTTGAAAAAGCACTAATATATTAAAAGTAATCATATGCTTTTATCATATGATAGAAGCAAATAATCTACTCTATACTGCTTGCAAACATCGAGTTTCAATAATACAAATTATCTGACATTATGACAGAGAGGGAAATTGTCACACCACCAGCATTTCTTCAGAATTGAGTACTTTTACTTACAACTGAAGGAGGTGGCAATGCACTAGTGATATTTACTCTGGGGCACTGGGGTAGGTGGGGAGGGAGATAGGAAGATGAGCAAAGAAGAGTCTTATCAATTTGGCTGGAAACTGCGGCAACAATAAAAAGCCTACATGTGCCTAATGAGTGTGTTTCATAGGCATCCAACCTGCTTCAACTGTCTGATTCTATCACTTTACAGCATATGTCCTTTTTTGTGATGGACTTCCACTGAGAAACATGGACTATGCATACCTAAAATATTTAGGCATCATTTCAAAGATCTATTTTTCTATATTATAGAACTCTATGCATAAAACATACAAGTCAAGCAGTGAAGTGGGACCATGCTGACCTAGAAACACCAAGATGATCAGACTAGAAGCTCTCTCCTGCTCTGTGAGCTTCAGAACTTTCTGGCTATTATACTGTACACCGGTTTAGATTAATAGATCAGACATCTATTTGAGAACCAAGTTTTCATTCTGAAGAAACCACTATATAGAAGCATTGAATTTAACCCTTATGCTATCACCTGTAGATTTAGTTAATCCTTTCCTTCAAGACTTTACCTTCCAGGACCTAAAACTAATTTCAGAAATTCATACATTTCCCAATAAATCCTAAGTTTCAGAGACTTAAAAAAAAAAATTAATTCGTTTTGCCACAAAAAATCACTGGACCATTAGGAAGCATTTAAAACCTCAGTTTTCAAAACTAAGACTTCTCTTAAACAGTCATCTTGATGATTTATCGAACACAGTCTTACTCTCCAATTGCTTTCCATTGTGCTTAAAACAACTGCAGCAATCTTTTGTCAATGCCCTTCAGTGTTCCCACAGAACATTCAGCTTTCTGATGCTCTGTGATCAAGCACTGGAGCCTGCACACTAGTTTTGATTCTTTCTTCCATTGCAATAATGGTTTGAAAAACGTGCAGTTTATCAATTCTTGATTGCCTGTGGTGGCTGGGGAATGCAATATTGTAGCTGAACATCAGGGTATAATATTCCTTCTTACAGAGTTTTAAATTTCAAATGAAGTAATGAGAACTTACTTAGAATGTGATTTTTATAAAAGACAGCTTCCAGAGCTTGATCAAGATACATTTCTATTTCTTCCCAGTGTGAACCCTTTTGTATTGTATGTACCTTTCTATGATGTACCATGTGTAAGTATGAGTAACTGTCTGGATACAGTATTTTACAAGGTTCTTTTTCAAAAACAGGTATCTGAACACCGTAAGACAGAAGGAAAAATAACTACCAGAGATGGAAACAGCTTATCCAAAATCACAATCTATTAAATTCAAAATCTCACATTTATATTATCTACAATGAATTGGATGCACAATTTCAGATTAGGGGCTGTAAAGCAGTTCCTTGTGAAAGGATAAGAGCAACAGAAGAAGAGCTGAAGACTTTCTAAGAAGGTAAATGATCACAGCTCAAATAAATAAAATACTGGTAACTACCATGAATCTCTCCTTTCCTGGTAACTACCATGAATCTCTCCTTTCCTATGATCTTTTATCTTCAAATAGAATAGCTCTGATAAAAATATGGAAAGTCCATTTATGAGATGCACAATATTCAGTGTTTGCTTTATCATAAAATACCTAGTTAATGCTAATAAATATACATAAAATGCAGATACAAAACATACATCAAGATGAAAAGAGGGTACAACACTCCTAAGAACCTCTACTGTTTTTCATCTGCTCACTGTTCCATAATACAGTGAAGAAACAGAGTAACTAAAACTTTAAAAAATTTTTTTTTGCATATTTTCCAAAATGTACTGAGAAATTTTATTTACTTAAGGGATTAACTATAAAAAGCCTGTATATTTAAACATGAGAAAGCAATGTAATTTGAGATGACAAGTCTGCACATTCAACAGAGTTGAATAGAAAATGGAGTCCATTAGAAGTAATGCAACATCTATTTGAACAGGGAATACATGGCCTAACTCAGGCATTTGATTATCACTTTGCATTTTCAGTCACAAAGGAGACTTTTCTCCAGTCTTCTTTTTAAGCCAAAACTGGTTGAACAGCTTGGCTCCAAAAAATCTTGCATGATCACAATTTTTTTTAGTGCATTCTACTCATTGTGTCATTCAGCTACCCAAATCAACAGGATTGAGCAGATATGAATTATATCACGATTTAATCTAACAAAACTTTAGTCATTTTTACTTAATTGAACATCCTTTTTGACATAAGTCCTCTCTAGAGGATTGCAAAAATCAAATTTGACAACTTACAAACAGTCCTTTTTTGGGACAATTCAGAGGAAAAAGAAAGTATAATATTTTCAACCTAGTAATCACCATAAAAAAGATTTTATAACTTCCTACCAAGAAAGCAGTATCTGTGCAAAGGAAGTATCTATACAAAGAAAGCTGTATATGCTAGACCAGCATGCTGTAAAGACTTAAGGCATTCAAAAGTCATGCTCTGAACCTTGACTTATGTTTTGTCACCTTTAAGAAATAAAATGTTAGAGAACTACTTTTTTTCCTTTTTCCTCTAACTATTGTGAACCAAACCAATAAGTCTTACTGCTTATATATTGTCATAATGAAATCAAATAGTTTCAGGACATGATAAGTCCCCTTAAAAATCTGAAAATGAGAGCCATGCAAGGAAACTTTTCTGAAAGTAGCTCCAAACACGTTTCTTGCATGGGCCTGCACTGTTGTAAGAGTTATTTTCATATCCTTTTGCTATGTTGGCTGTCACTTACAGAGCAGAAGCTAAGAAAGCACATGACTTAACTTGTGTCCCAACAAGACATATGACTGGCTACCTAAAAGAAAATTAAGCATTCCTAACAGCTCCTAATAGTCTAAACAGTAACGGAACTAACTCACAAGAGTGTTAAAAACCCCCAAAACCAAGAGATAATCTTTTATCTGAACTTTACAGACACAGAGAATGAAATCTTTGAATACTAAATGTGGTTTTTCACATTTGATTGTACCTGGCCTCATTACTCACAGGAAATTTGAATTCGCAAACTTATGTTGTCAAGATTGAATGTTCAGTTATTCATGGCAGACATTTCTTTTCAGGCTTCTCTCAAGGAACACAGCATATACTCTTCCCTAGAACTACATGTATACCAGAGCTGTATGAAATATGCCAACCAGTAAGTTCTTGTTATCCACAGATAACTGCTGAGCTCAAAAAAATGTTCCCTTCAGTAAGCGAAAAGGTATTGAAGATAGCTAAACTAAAAAAAAACCCCCAAAATGCACACAACTAAGAAAAATCTGCCAGACTATAATATCCATCTAGAAATACAATATTTACTGAAGTTACTTAGTCAAGATGAATTCACTTTTACCATGGGTGAACTGGTAAAATTCAACTACTGCACAGAAATATTAATATTTCATAGAGGTATAATACAGCAATTTTCTAATGGTTACCAATTTCTAAGGCAAAAAGATACAGGTAAAATTTTAAACAAAGCCTAATTTTTCCATGTTTTTATATATTCTACAACAGACTAGAAAAACACTGTGATGACAGGCATATTTGAGTGACTGATTTCTGAGTACAGAAATAATTTGCTTCCCAAATGCAAAATTAAAATAATTTCCCAAATAAGGATTCTATTGAAAGAAATCTACAAATAGAAATATATCAACAAATAATTTGTAGACAAGAAGACCTATTCACATCATGTAACAGTGTTTGGCAGAACAGCCACAGGGTATTATGAATTTCCAGATTTAGCTACTAGCAAATAGTCCAGTTTCACTGGAACTGGGAATATCTCAGTTCATCTATAACCAAAACACACAAACAGCATGATATTACTGTGTTTAATTTAATTAAATATTTCTCAATTATCTTTGACTGCAGCAGCAGCTCACTCAGATAAGATGACAAATCAAATTTAAATAGCAGCACCAATTAGATCTGGTTCTCACATTCTGCCCAGAAGAAAACAAGGTACTGCCCACTCAGGGAATGCATGAAAACAGATGAGCCAGAAGAGCCTGCATTTTCATGAATCTTTTAAGAAACACTGGTTTAGCTAATACAGCTTTTCCCTTTCTGTCTTTCACATTTTTCAAAAAAGCATAATTCATTTCCAGAAAAGGTGTAACCTTTAAACTGTAGTGATGATGATCACCATTAAAGTTATTCAAATAAATTATGTTTACTCTTATTACAAATTCAATGTTTGTCTTGAAACTCTGGGATTATCTGAATAGCTAATGAAGCAGTAACTTAAGGATTCAGGTATAAAATTCACAAGAAACATCCACAAAACCAGAGCCTAAAGAACTTTTTGTTTGCTTGGTTGGTTTTTTAAAAAAGCATCAATTACATTGATTCACTGTAGGCTGCAAGGCTCTTCTGAGATCATGGCACCAGTGGACCACTTCACAGACAATGCTATGTAGCATTAGAAACACCTGGTGCAGACCACAATCTAATACTACCCTGCTTTTGTTATAGCAGTCCCTGCTATTCTGTTTCTCTTCTGGAAGAAGAGGCTTCAACATAAAAAGCCTCATACCTTTCTACACTCCAACCTCATTACACAGCAGCCCTCTAAAATGCAAACACATAGAAGGTTGTATTTGATAATTAAAATATCATTTACCTCAGGACTTCTTGCAGCCTTAATTAAAGAAAGTCTTGTAATGAGGATAGAGTGTACTTTTGGATATTTTTCAAAGGCACCTTTTACTTACGTCAACAGGTACCAGAAGGCTCTTGCCAAGATGCTGGTTAAAAGACAGACACCAGGCTTCAGTGTAACCATTCATGTTAGGAACATACTTCTTTATTGTTTCATCATTCAGCCTCAGCCAAACACCATCATCATTGTGGATCTATGGGAAACAAGCAACAAGAACGAGCCATGCCCTCCTGTAACTTTTCTGTAGCTAGCAAGGATTAACAGACTTCAGGCAGACAACAGCAGCAAAGAAGCAATGATCCTTACAATGCTGGCACAACACAAGTAGAGATAAAGAGGAATATTGACAACATCAGAATTCCAAAGCAACGGGGAAGCACATCTTATAAGTTCAAGGTGCGAAGATAAATTTAAATCAGATCATGCAGCAATAAGAATTGCTTTGAAATAAAAGAGGAAAAAAAGTCAAGCCTTTATAAGCTTTATAAATTTCCCACTTCCCATTTTTCCACTGCTGGTTTGACTTGGTAAATTGCAAAAATATTCCCTGCCTATGAAGTTATATTGTAAGAAAAACACATGCATAGTAGTCTAACATACTAGTAGCGATCTTTCAGACTTCTAAGTGAAAGATCTAATGAAAAGGACACCTACATCTGAATTTTTGTGTAGAGTTGAAATAGTACACAGTGAAAAGTTAAATCTTAAGAAGTATTATTGTAAGATGAACTCTAAGAATTTTCTTCCCTTGTATCAGTCTCAAAATGTTTGTTACACAGGTCTTGATGAAAGAAAATTATAGGAAATGACAGCTTGAAAAACTAAATTAGTAAATTTCGATTTTTGCCATTTATGGTCTTAAGTTGCATATGCCAACATCTAAACATGGACAAAACACCATTATTTGCATGAATTAACTTTACACCTTCGCCCAATTTTCAACAGAAATGTCTTATTGATTACCTCGTCAATGAAAGTGATGGATCCATTGACTTTCACTATGCCTATTTGCTCACTCTGAAGGGAAGGGTGGCTACGGATACGAAGCCCTGCACTGTCCTTGGCCACAAATTTGCGAACCTAAGAGAAGCAAAGAAAGACAGTAAGGAAGAAAAAAAATTGGAACAGCGCTCTCAGAGTAAAAAGAAATAGGTTTAACAGAATCTGAAATGCCAGTGACAAGACAGCAGTCTTAAGAGTTACAGTTTGTTGCTAGTTTCCCATGGCTGCTGTGTATAACTTCATTTTTTTAATTATAGTCAATAAAATGATAATGTTCCAAAAAAACATAGTGTAAGCATGCATTGACTTGGAAATATTTACAACCTACAATAATTTTAACACACATGTTTCATTTGCTGCTGAAAATTTAATCAGATTTGCATTTTCAAATTTATTATTTCTCCTAACTGATCAGCCTGGGATTACTATTTCTCAGTTATGCTACTGTGGTAATCTCTTTAGTGAGTTTTTTAACCAAAATTTGGATATTTTCCTTAGCTAAAGAGTTTAACTAGCCATTTTAAAATAAAATTATCTTTCTACTTCTTAATCTTTCACATGGCTATTTCAATAGTTTATTCTTTTTGGCACAGGAAGGTTAGAGCAGAGGCTCCTTGCTATTAGATGGACTTACTACAGCACCCCAAAATTTCCCACTTGTTATTCACTATCTCATTTTTTACCACTCAAACATTATCAGGCACCTGTCCCACAGAAAAGAAATGCAAGGCATTCTGTTAGTCTCTTAAAATCAGAGATGCATATATTCTATCCATATGGTATAAGACCATTTTCTTGGAAGGTTATTTTCAAACTCCACAGATAAAAGTGATAGAAGTATCAATGGAAATATGGATTTAATCTATAACAACATAAAGCACAGAATGATGTGTAAGGAACAAACTCAGTGATACATAATGAAAGGTAGCAGCCAAGTGCATTAACCTTTTTTCCCCTGAAGAAATTATTTCAGAAATTATATTTATTCTGAGGCTAATTTAAAAACTAAAATACAAAACCAACAAAACCCCCAAAGGACTTCATACAGAAATTACTCCAAAATGTGCAAGGTTTTGCTTATTAGCAGTCCTCTTACTCATAATACTTAGATTTTCGCAACAGATAAAACTAAGACTTTCAAGGTCCTTGTAAAAGTATATAGCTGAATCACTGCTGGCAGCATTCTGAATACAAGCAAGCCAAAAACAAGTCTTGCAAATTAGGGGTCCTTGCATCACGTTACGTCATAAAATCATTATGACAGTTTGGTAGAAACTGGATTTAAAACTTTAACTTAGAGGAAAAACTCACGTTCCAGATTTTGAGTAGGCACAGGTCTGGAAAGAGCCCTCTTTCTTTTTGCAACAGCTAACCTAACTAGTTGATAAACTTCAACCTATAACTAGAAATTGCTTAAGGATCAGATCCACTGATTAGGATTAGGAGTTCTCTTATGCTCATTTCTGACCATGATGAAAAATTTTATCGTCTGTGTCTGCCTTCTGATACAGCGCCTCTTTGCTAGGAATATTTCTGCATAGCACAGTAGTTTTATAACTCTGTAACACCTCCACAGGCAGTTCTTCCATGCAGCATACACAAACTGGATTCCAGCTGAAGAACTGACTAAGGCAGAAAGGCTTCACAATTAGGATGCACGTCATCCCTACTGTGCACAGCAGTTTTCAAGAGCTGTGTTGCTGTGCTTTTTTATTTGACAAATCTGCAAAGAGGTACACGTCACACGGCAGAAAGGGGTGTTGTATAGGATGTAAGGGGGTTGATCTCCTACAAAGGGGTGAGAAAAACTACCCCCAGCCCAGAGCTTTTGGGTTTGGTGGTTATTGATTTTGCAATTGATGCTACCTACTTGTTGTGTCAGGACGGTAGAAACCACCAAAATGTGTTAGTGAGCAATCATTCTGGTACCAGTCTTGCACCTTGAAATTCAGCTAAATTAGGACCATTTTCTTCTAGATGGTTCCAACTACCCTGAGTTACATTACATTGCTTGAAAAACAATATTTTCCTCAATAGGATGTGGAATGAAATTTACTGCAAGTTAGTTATTTTAAGTTTTCCAGCTAATAAAGAGGCAGTAATTCTTATGGGTCATATACCCCAGGTTGAATACAGATCACTATCATAGTCTCCTTCAGATTTTTCATCTGACTCTAAGTAATACAGAATGAAGAACACACATATAAAATCATAACACAGTACCCATTTTCAGCTTGCAATTTAAGTAAGGTTTGGCTATAAAACTGGAATGTTCCAGTGCCTCAATGAAAATATTTTGGTGTTTCTACTTGAGAACAGATCGCCACTGAGAATACACTGGTAGTGCCATTTGGTTATAACTATCTGAAATTTCAGGCTGACAAAGATCATGAAGAAGCATTTAGAGCTCAACTATACCCTTTTTTTCAGCAAAACATGATTTTGTATATTGGACTGTCTCTGACTGATACGTGTCTAATCTGCATTCTTGGCTTCAGAAACATGGAGCATAGTACAATTATTACCTTGCTGTATTACTTACAATACTGCTCTTGATACACCAAGAATTATCCTGGTTTGTTATGTGATTTATTATGACACAAAAGAAAGCTGACTGATTAAATCATTTACCATGAAAGGTCTAGTTTAATTTTTCATCAGGCTCTACAGACACTATGTACATGACAAAGATGGCTCCTTTTTCAAAGAGACTAAAACTTGGAACAAGAAATGAGACATGCACACAGATCATCACAAGGAGAGGATTAAACACTACATAACAGAACACCAGAGGACTGATTTCTTTAAGTACTTTGATTATTCACACAGTTATCATGCATGAACAAGTCACTAATTCCACTGTAATAACTGAAAAGAAAAACAGAACTTCTGTTCAGCAATTCACCTCATATCAAACCAGAGTCTCTCATCTTGGGGACAGCAACACAACACATACGATGATGAGCTTAGGTGGAGGTACCCTTAAGTTGCACTAGATAAATCTCTCTTAGCAGGAATTGGGAGTTCTAATTAAGATAATGAACTAACCAGGAAGTCTTCCTCCCAAGACAAGGGAGAAAGTCTAAAAGAAGCTTCTTGGGGAAAAAATAAAAAAAGAGACCTAGTGAGGGGTAAATGTTGCATTGAAACTAAAAGCTAAATTTATTATTTTTAATTTGAGGCATGGCTGCAGGGAAAAAGAATCTTATTAGTAGTAGAAGGAGATGCTGAATGCATTTTAAAGACTGGGGAACAATACAACAAAGTTACTGTCTTTGGATTATCCTGAAGTCTAGAAAAAAAATAATTTAGGACGCACTGCATAGGTAAGAAGTTGTCAGAAACCTGAACCTTCTTGTAACCATATATTTCTCAATCACCCTCCCAATTTCAATAGGACAGGAAACAACCTTCTGGTATTTCAGAATTCCACATCCTTTAATGCAGGTTTCTTCCACAAAAAAAACCCCAAAAAACCACCAATAAAATCAGCACCTCATTTAATATCCCTTCCTTTGCATCTAAGAGGAAATGCAAGGTAGTTCCCTCATCTGGACCTTTTCCTTATACCACTCCCATCCATTTCGGCTTACTTGCTTTATTGTGTCTACTTTAGTCCTTCAGGGTAGAATGATAAGGTGAAATCTGGATGTCAAATGCTACAGAAAAGAGACCTTCAAAAAACAATCATGCCGTTCTCCAAGGAAGGGAAATATACTAAAGAAACTGGTTATGGATTTACACTGAGTGAAGATGCTTATGACAAAACAAAAACTTTGTAGAATTTCATGCACAATTAATTTCATAGCACGATATATAAGAAATAGAATTAATAATAGTGCAAAATTTTGTCTGTGGCTTTAATAATAGCTGTGTAATGTTAGTGTGACAAGCCAAGGCAAAGGCAGTTTCTGTAGAGCTTCTAATCGTTTTATGAATTCATGTACAAAAAGAAAATGAAATGAAATTGTTTCATTTTATCCAGTATATTAATTTCATTCCATTCAGCATGTTAAAGTGATCTGCAAATATTCTTAAGTCTGCAGCACTATTATATGATAAAGTATATATTAAACGACAATAAAGTCCCACCCAAACATAACTATCTGTTTTGGGTTTTTTTTCAGTTCTCCAAACCTTGTTTGGCTGAGGCTCTGCTTTTGGTTTAATAAGTTGGGTTCCAGGAGGTATCATTCCTTTTGGAGGATCTTTTACTTTCACTTCTAGTCCAGCATCTATAAGCAAACAAAGACTAAGTTTAAAAAAAAAATATAAGGGGGATATATCAGTTAAAACTACAGTAACTACAGTTTATCTGTGCTACAACTCAGAGTAAACAAAATAACCACTTACTTATCTGTCTGCCAAAATGAGCACTTTTATGGTGCAAGGTATTAGTTTTTGAACATTTCTATTTTCACATGTGGAAATTTACAGAGATGTAGTTTCATGTTGCTAGATATCTGTCACAGCGTATGTACAAAGCACTACCAGGCAATTTCGTATCCTAATAGTGTCTGTAGCGTTTCAAAGAATGGTCAACACAGAGTGTAATGTTCGAGAGATGCAAGTGAAAGCTTCTGGAAAAGAAGTAGCTTATGCAATGCTGTGCTGCTACAGAAGCTAATTGCTACATGTGAGACATAAGAGCCTGAAAAGCCACGTAATACAACCAGAAAAGGCCTCTAATGTGAAGAATTGGTATATTTAATTACCTATGCTGTTATAAAACCTGAAGGCAATGAAAAGTGACATTCTTGTTTGTGAAGAAAAATACACGTAAATACATGTGAAGAAAGACAAAAAAAATTGAAATAATAGATGAATATTATCCTGAGTAATAATCTTCAAGGAAATTGCCTCAGCAATCAGTGTTAAAAGCAAACTGCAGCAGTAGATACTTTTGTGGTCTTTGTTTCATTTGAGAGTGATTCTCTGAAGAACAACATCTAGAACAGAAACATCCAGACCTAGCAATAAAACTGTTGGTTTAACTAACACCCTTTTAAACAAGCATGGCAGTAACAGAAGCAACCTACAAGCATCAAGAACATAAAAGGTTTGAAATAAACAGAAACTGTCATCACTACTTACCCAGTCAAAGCTGACAGAATTATGGGTCAGGCCTAGGTACATGAAAGCTTCAGAGGGCATAATCTAATATAATGATTGAGCCAGAAAGTTCCATTGCATAAAAATGGCACAGCTAAGTATTAAGAGTATACTCACACCTGTTTAATAATGAAGGTTAAGAGCTACATTTATATTTTCTAAAATGATAAATGTAATAAATTTCTAAACCCTACACACTGCTTGAGGATGGTAGAATCTGTGTAAAAGCATAAAAGCAGCTGGTTTAAACTACAGCGCCAAGTTTGCTCCAGAGATGACACACTGGAGAAAATACAACTGAGTGCACTGCAGACTCCAACGAAGGTAAATGTTCCTCTGTTTGAGGAATATGGATAACCATTAGTAACAGTATTTTATACCTCTTATCTTCAGTAGTTAACACATAATACCAAATCCCATTACATTTCTATGTAAATTATGTGTACTTGCATTTTTAAGTATCACTATGTGTTTACTAGAGGTGCTGGTCATTATTGGGAAAGAGGAACTTCTGATGCTCATGAACTCACCCAAACCCTCTTATAAGAATCGGGTGCAGCTACAACACTTTCAGTGTTTCTACTGCCATCTTCACCATATCACCAGTAAGGCTAACATGAGAGTATCCAAGATATAGAGTATTTATGGAAGGGCACGCTTTCCACCACATGCTATAGTATCTCATAGTGCAGTCCCCAAGACTGGCAAGATAATGAAAAGATTTCCAGCAAGGAATGCACCAAAAGCATTTAAAAATTAGTACAAATAATTAAGAGTTCAGGTAGAGTCTCATTAAGACCACACCTCCTCAATTTTCCAGAACAAATGCCAGTATGTATTTCAGCATCATCAGGACCATTTTTGCCTTTCTGTAGGTTCCTCAGAGTTGGCTGGGGTTTTTTCCCTTAAACTATACTTCTCTGTCACTCTCAGCTGAAACAAGACATTCTTCTTTCATCACTGAGAGTTGAGAATAAGAGTCAGTTAATCTGGTAGTCTTACCACGTTATAAATACATGATTTGCCACATATATTGCTCTTTCAGAGTTTTTGTCTTCTGACGAAGAAGAGTGATTTAATTAAAAGGCTTCTGAATGAAAACCTGGCCACTAGGTTTTCCTATGAACTGTAATATTAAACCTTATGAGCATCAAGACATAATTGTGTCAGTACACAAAGTGGCAATAATATAAATTTCTGCTTAAACATAGTGAAAGTTAAGTACCTATTTCAATGCCATCTATGGTAACATGAATGGTATAGAGACCAACAGCTCCAGGAGTCCAGTTTGCACAGTATGTACCATCGTTATTGACTCTGATCAGCATGTTTTCACTGGGTCTAGGCATAAACAAAACAATTAAAATCACTAAACAGTTATTGTCTTTTTGGACACAATGTATGCCATAAGCATTTAATGATTAGCATCATGTTTAATTTGGAAACTACTTTTTTTTTCTATCTGATCATCTAAATACAATTTTTCCCTTTTCAATGTACTAACCTCCTATTATTTACTATGAAAATATAATTAATCCTCTATTCCACATTTATTTATAGCAAATTGATAAAATAACATATTCAGAGAGTAGCTAATACAAATAAGGAAACAACACTAAAACAATTAAGAAAAAAAAGATTTTAAATACAACTGCTACATGTAAGAAAACATAATACTTGACTTCTGTGTTTCTACCTTCAGACACAATTACCTGCCAGACACACTTGGGAGTCTGGGTGTAAGCAGAAGTGTGAGGACATGTTAATTTAAATCCCTATCCAAGAGAAATTTTTTAATGTTTACCTCTTTGGTGTTGGTGAAGCAAAACGCAGTTCTTCAAAAGAATAATTTTCATATGCCTATAAACAGATTCAATTTGAACATAAAACCAACAGTTACCAGTTATACCACTGTCTTGAATAAAATAAAGCAGAGTATTTTCTTAAAGAACACATCAATCTAACTTTACACACCCCAAAAGGGATCAGGGAATGAGAAACAAATTTCAAAACACAGAAATATATATGCACACACAAAAGAGTATCTTCACTGTCTCATTAAACAGCCATTATTTAGCTAAGGAAGATTGCTATTGCTAATAAAAAACCCTGTTAAGTCATTGAATCTCTTCAAATCTGACTTGTATAAAACCCTTTTGAATCCAGGCAGTGCACTGAAGACTATGTGAAGATAAGAAAGCAAATATGCTGCAGGTAAAACCTGCAAACCAGCCTAGGGGCTTTATCAATGAAATTTTAGATCCTTTTCCTTTCAACTCCAAGTGAAGATGAAATTCCCTCAACACTGAGGTGATACCATCCATTGACTTCCACTACAAAAAAGACCTGGTTCACTTCCATAGCATCTTGTGAAATCACTGCTCCGAAAAGCCCCATAAGAAAACAGAGTTAGTCCTAGAAGTGCACAAAGTCCCTCAGCAAGAATCTCTCTGGGCTGCAATAGTTGCTGACTTACCAGATTCCCCTGTTAAGTCAAAACCAACAAAAGGTAGAATAAGAACCTTTGAACATATATGCAGATCAGTCATTTTGGGTCCCTACATAAGGATATAGTTTTGGGTTATCAGTCCCCTAAACAGGTCATTATTTATTATATATATTTTTATGGAGTGAAAAACTAGATTTTATAATCATATTTAGGTGTTTGTATCAACTGATACAATGTGCAGGCTGATATAAAATGAAAATATCAGGGGATGTCTGCATTTTACACTGAAATGACTGTGCTTAATAATGCAGGCAGGGAAATAGAACAGAATATTTACAATGCCTTGAATTCATAGTTTTGGATGGAAAGGACTTAACTTGAAAGGAACCTTGGGAAGATTGTCTGGAAAAGCACTAAATATGGAAATCAAGTATGTTTCAAGAAGAGATGCCTTTTTAATTTAACCTTGGTGTCCTTTTACTTTTATCTTTATGAAGATTCATATTGTTATTATCTACTAAGAGGATTTTAAATGAATCCTTCCATTTTCATTTTCCCTTAGCCTTCTTTCAATTAAAAAATGACTACATATTAACTAGCTGATATTAAGCATTCCTCACGCCATCAAATCTACAAAAGAGTTTTTGAACACCCTACACTTGCACCACCGTCATTTACCCCAGAGCACCTCATGCATTACAAGATATACCACCCTAAGAGTTGTGTGGGCAGATTTGACACCTATCACTGGAAAAGCAGCAACAGGTACCTGCGGACAGTGGCTATCAGAAATATCACCTAAGCCCCAACATGGAATAAATAACATATTTCTGCTTCCCTTCAAGTCACTTTTAAAAGAAGCATCAAACCAAGAAGTCATGTTTGCAGTAGCCCAAATAAAAATGCCCAAATCACACCTTGATATGCACGCAATATAGCAAGTTCTGTTGTACATGACATTAATTTAACAGTCTTTCATTGATCTATTAAGACACTATTCAGTACCCAGCTGCACTACTTACAGCTACTGCAGCACCACCCTTTGCAAAAAAAACCCTGTAACCCTCTAAAAGGTGCTAGTTGGCTGGTTCTGCCCCCACAACAAATCCGTACTGATTATGCTAAGTATTATCCTTTTCTACCCTCCTGGCTAATCCTGTCTCATTACACTGTGCAACTGTTAGTTGTACACAACATGTCACATTTCCTAACTGGGTCAGTATGGTACACATATGTAAATTTACTGCATGTGCTGTAATATACTCAATCAAATCAATACTAGCTGCTCAGTTTTCACTTCTTTAAAACTGTTCCTGGCAAAATGTCTGAGTTGATCCATTTAACAGTGGCTCATTTCATCAGATGCTGCTTAACACATATACATTGATATATAAATCATTTGCATGTCTTTTTTTGCTATGCTGAGCAAACATATCTTTTGCTATGTTCACCTATTCTAGTTTTAAATATATATTCACTGCAAAACCTCAACTCCATATAAATAAATATACTGGTTTAACTTTCCCTTCACCATTTCAATATCTGTTTTTATTTCTCCTGAGTGAGTCAGACTAATTGTTAATCTGTCTGATCAAAATCAAAGACAACTTTCCTTTTTATGCTAATCCAATCTAACTGCTTTAGAGTTTAAGCAATTGGCCCTTTTGATGTATTTAGTTTACTGTTGAACTAATGTATAATCAAAATAATTCGTATTGACTATATTTTCAGATTGAGACCAAAAGTAAATATACATTTTTCCTCCTCTGTTGCATACCTCTGTAAACTTTGAATGCTGAATTCCATAGTTATACTGCCAAAATTACAGTAACTTACCTTCATCATGGTAATAGCAATATACCGAGCTTCTTTTACTATCATTGGCTCATAGGAGGAATCAAGCTTTGGTGAAGGAAGTCCTCCAAAGGTCAGATCACTGCTAGGGGAAACAGCTGTTGCAGGACTCCCTGGTATCCGCTGCACTTTTTTAACTTGTTCTTGCTGCAAAGATGTTTTTTTCTGAGAAACAGGAATGGCTTTGACTTCTACCTATAGTAAGATGTGGAAGAATGAATATGATTTAGTGAGAGAACACACATGCATTCTTTTAAATTTGACGCAGTGCAGTGACAAAGGGCTTAGACCACTCCTAGTAAATCCATCTGTGTCAAAACCCAATTTATCTACACTTAATCTGCAAAGC
Organism: Sterrhoptilus dennistouni; assembly: GCA_013397095.1. Classification (NCBI taxonomy): domain Eukaryota; kingdom Metazoa; phylum Chordata; class Aves; order Passeriformes; family Zosteropidae; genus Sterrhoptilus; species Sterrhoptilus dennistouni. The sequence goes on from VWZU01007617.1 coordinate 971,897, forward strand.
CAAGCACAGCACCTTGGAAAGAAGATGCCACTGGGCAGGGAGAAGCACCCAACTGACTGAGCACACTATCAGCACAGGCTGGAATCACTTCTGCCAGTCCCAGAGCACTCCCTGGGAAGCAGCACACAGTCTGGTACGCCTAGGGAAGTTTTCCCACAGCAGAAAAGTGCAGTGAAGTAGAAAGAGAGCCTTCCAAGTGAGTCCACAGATTTCAGAGTGGACCACCATGGCCACTAGACCTGGATCAGCAACAGCCAAGTTGGATCCTGGCTGGCTCTGCCACCTCACACCAGCACTGTACGTTTATACTGTGCTCTTTGACGCATGTCCTGACTGATGTTTTTCCCCAGGGGTACCACAGATCCCCATTAGTGCAGGGAACAGTTAACATACACTATTTTCTGAGGAAGACAGACAGACTACCTGGAAAATATGTTTATGTGTTACTCATCCTAAATCTGCAATAAAGATGCTTAAATACTGCAGTTTTCACATACTGCCTTATCAAAATTTGACTTAATTTACCAGACATTACATCATTGCATTGCACACTGAAAGAATCCAGAAAATGATTACATTGAATAAAAATTTTTGTCACTTTAATACACTTGTGAACAGTAATTAAATAATAGAACCAGCAATAATTTTGATATTTTGACATATCCTTTTCCTGACAGGATAAAATCACTACTGAGAGTTTTCTCTCTGTTCTGTCACTAACTTAAGTCAATAATCACACAAGTTTCACTCAAGCAGTGTTTGTGATTAGGCTGTTTCTTGTGTTACTGTTGTAGAACTGCTGTTCATAATTAGGTTTACAGCTCACTGTAAGACAACTCTCAATTATTACATTCATATACAAAGAAACAGATTGGAGAGGAATCATGCCTTTGTAAAAGGAATTTCATCTACACTTGGGCTTGAACAAACCAACTACTCCACAGTAGTAGTGGGCTTTAAAACACAGAAATAACCTTATTTATTAGAACTACATGAAAACCATTTTTTATTTGTTTTGTTTGCATTGCTTTACTACTTCAAACCAAGCAGCCCACTTTTATCCATGCCACACAGTTTTTACACCAAAATGCGCAAAATTCTTCTAACTCTACCTGAGGGTGTCAAGAACACCTCCTTGCCAGTACTGAAAAACAGTGGTTAACTGAAGAGGCTGAAGGCAAATACAGGAACACCAGTCCTTGCCAGTTAATAATAATTATTATTATATTAGTTATTATTAACCAGCTATTATTAACTGCAAGGACTACAGGAACTTCCAATAATAATAATAAAGGTTAAGAGCCATAATTATAATTTCTAGAAGTTCTAGAAACAGAAAAGGGAAAAGTGTTGTTCTAGTCTAAAATAAAATAATTCTAAAGTTGCATCAACGTACTTATGATTTTTTCCCCATCACACAGTCTATGGTTTATAACCAAAAATTATATGGTTTATAGTAACACTTTCTCCTGACTTACAAATTAAAAAATGGATTCGTGTCACTTTAATCATCATCACCATCAAACCTCACTTATGACTGATTATTCATGCAACTACACATGCATAGTTCATTACAAGCAAGTTATGAAATGCATGAAATCGTGCTGGCATAATACAGAGTTTGGCAGTTTTGTGGATTTAGAGGTAAGAAAATCTGACTAGAGTGAATTTATGAATGCCACTTTCTGTCCTATAAAATAGTATTCTGTGGAATACCTGTAATAAAAACTAAAAGACAGCAAGATAAAGCAGAACAGCCAAGATTACAATAATTACCTTCATATTTGGAACATGAACAACATCCCCATACTGGTCTTTTGTTTGTACTGTAATAACAGTTGGCCAACCACATCGGATGTCATCCTTATTCAAAATCAATGATGTTTTTTGAGGATCAGCATATGAATCAGGCTGGAGCCACCTACAGCAAAGAAAACCACCTAACATTAAAACCTCTCACAGGCTCCAAAAGACAAACTCTTACTCTGTACAAATGTGACACAGAGCTAAGAAAGGACACAGAACATCTGAGTGCCTATATGGTTTTAACTAATGCATTAATGGAGATAATATAGCCAAATAATTGTATTTAACTAATTACTTAAAATAACTGTGACATTTAGAAGGACAAGCAACAGTGCAGTTTTACCTTGCAAGTCGTCCACCACTCGATCCTGGTACACAAGCAATGAAATCCTCCAGAAAGGACTGCTCGTTGCTTTGTACCTGCAGTGGAAGACTTCCTTCAAGAGCTTCCAATATGGTTGGTGAGTGAGACAGTGCCAAGCCTTTCCCAAGAATGCCCGAGTGAGATTTGCACACCTTTTTTTTTTTTTTTTGGTAGAGGTTGGGGGTGAAAAGAGAGACACAGAACAGCTTTTTAGTAACACATTCATGTTTTCCCAAAATGTGACACAATCAAACATTTTGGGCATTTAAAACCATTCAAGAAGAATAAACTTTACCCTGATAAAAGCTTTTAAAAAAGCCATCTCAGTCTATTAAACAATAATTTATGCCCAAAGAGGTTAAATGACCTTAAGTTAAGGAAGACTCAGCATTAGCTCCCACTGCACTAAATAAGGCCATCAGCAAACCAGAACAACTGCAATCACATTATTTGGAACTTGATTAACATCACTGCTTAGCTGAAAAAGTGGTTTTATTTCTCTAATTACAAAGACATGTAAAAGACTGATTTTGGTAACATTTAAAACTTGTCAAATACTGCAACTTCAGGCAAAGATATTTTGAAATATTTGGTTATCTAATGCTCTATGTGACATGGTATGCATTTTTTTCCAAGCAGATTCATAATAAAAAATTACTTCATGTAAATACTAAAATTCTATTTGATTTTTCTTAAACAGTTACGTAATAAATTGGATTTCATTCTACTATAAAAACCTTACAAACTATTTTCTTCTGTAGCAGTCAGAAAATTTCAATGCAATTATGTGCTTAAGTACATTGCAATGGATAAAAAGCTGCAGCATACCTGTAAGGCAGCCTCTTCAAGTATCTCAAGATCCTCTTCAAACTCACTACCTGCTGGAAAAATGTAACAGTTATATTGGCAGTTATCTACATATTACAGAATTTGAGATTCAATTCTCTTTTGTGAAGCCCTTTATATTACAAATTTCAAGTTTGTGTAATGATGTGTCATACTGTTCAATTAGCAGCAGAAATACTAATATTTTCAAATAACATACTAAACATGCAGTATTGTGTAGTTCAGTGCACACACAAATGAACAACTAAGTTACAGAGAACCAAAAATTTGGTGCTTATCTTTTTATCTCCAAGACAAGTCTTCAGATGTGACTAGATACTTTCAGAAAGATTTTGAGAGGTCCAGATGGTTTCTGGGAAGCAGTATCTCTAAGTATGCAACAGCTGCTCCCTTTTAAGAGCTTACCTTTGTAAAATCATTTGGAAACCTGATAAACTCTGCACAGTATTATAAATTATGATTACTCCTAAAACAAAAAGCTCAAATACATACTATTATACAGCATTTCCTTCTCACAAATACAACTCAAAAGTCTGATTCCAGGTGAACAGAATTGCCAAACACAGTCTTTTAACAGAAGAGTGAAACAGATAAGGTTGCCATACTTCTACTCTCTTTTAAAAACATGTCAGGCAATTCTACTAGTCAGAAGAAAAATAAATAAGAAATATCAAGTCCCAAGGCAATTTTTCAAAATTCAAAGAAATAAAGACATCTAAAAGTTGCCCTCGGAAAGAAAATTCTACCAAATTTGATACAATTAAGAATGCAATTATGTTAAATACATCAACCAATTTCACACTGCTAAGCCAGATCTTGGTCATAGACCAGAGCTCTGTCTTGCGAAGAAGAATCTTAAATTTAAATCTTAAACTGGTAAGAAGGAAGAACAACCTTTTGAACATGCTAACTTGAACAGTATTTGGGTGTAACTCTCAAAGATAGTTTTCCTACTATGTGAAGAAATCACTTCCTTGTCCATCTTCCTTTGCAGCAAAATAGGTTTAACCTTGTTAGGTCCTTCAAAACACTTTTCTTCCTAATATTTCTAGAAGAATATTCACACAAGCATTTGACTAATTGCACACTGAATATACCCACTACAACAATTACTAAAAAGCGAAACTGTAGAAATTATAACAAAGTATGAAAAGTCTACTAAAAAGGGCTTTCCTGTATGTAGTCATTACAGGAAAGTCTTTTATACGATGACCGATTCTATTACTCTGTGGAGGTTTTTCTTAAGGGACACTTTTCCACATGTAAGATTACAGGGCTCTGCCGATTAGGAATGACAATATTAAAGAACTATTTCACTTGCAGCAAAAGGTAGAAGATAGACAACCTAGGATGCAGAAAAAAAGTCTGATACTAAGGCATTTAAATGTTGCTGTAGAAAACCATAGCTTTACCTCTTTCTGCCACAGTGTTTTTCTGAGATACCAGGCAAAAACACTCAAAGCAAAATTACGCACCACTGAAAACCATTTTAAAAGGCTGCATAGTAGTTTCCATTTGCAAATACTACCACTGTCAACTATAATTCACTAGTTTTGTTTAATCAGAGGATGCACTGGTCTTGTAGAGAAACATTTACACTGCACAAGCACTGTAGTCTTACCAGCAACATTAACAGATGTGGTTGAAGTTCTTGAGCTGATGTTAGATAAACAGTCAGACAAATCAACTGCCAGTTGATCAGTAATCAGGAAAGACCTTAGAGGCAAGCACCTATCCCTCCTCTCCTGGAGATCATACACAACCAGCACTTTTATATGTGGCTGTGACTGCATAGGTAACTTAACTACTTATTTTATTTCAAATTTCTATGGGATCAGATAAAGGCAATCTATGTGTCACTCTTCTTGTTTCAGGCATTTAAGCAGAATAAACATAAAAAGCTCCCAAGTGAGAAGTACAAAGTGTTCTAAAATATGGGAGATGAAGGGATGAGGATTTCAATCTTTTTGTTTTGTTGCATAGAAGAAGAGCAAAACTTAAGAGAAGTGAACAAAACTAAGGAGCTTGGGGAATAAGGCATAAGGGCACTCTTTAACCTGTAAAATTGCCTGTGCTTTGGAGAGTGAAATACAGATCTACTAGTGCAACTGAGTTGCCTCCTTGTAACATAAAGTAAGAAATTTGTACATAATCCAAATACACAAGCAAAAATACTGGATTAAAAATACAAAGTCGGTTTTGTGATTATAACTCCACACTGATCAGTGCTCTTGAGCTCATTAATCCATGCTTCCAATGCAACAGTATCCAAGCTTTGATTTGCGCTCCTAAATTAAAATGATCTAATATATATGCTGATGGTATTTAAGACAAATTTTGTTACTCATAATATGGCTGCATCATCAGAAGTTTTAATTCAATCTCCACATGCAATTATTTCCACAAACTCATTTTTCCTTACATTTTAAATTGCAGGTGGGTTACTATAAACCTTTATTTGCAGTATCTACTGTAAAAGTATATGATCTGTCTTCTAACTGCAAAAAAAAAAGCTATCATACAAATATTTTTAGTGATAAGGTCTGCACATGAAATAGGAACTTTCAACTTTAAAAGAGTAATTTTAAATTTTGCAATTCAATGCTGCATGTATTTTTTCATTCAGAGAGGTGTGGAGTGTGGGGAGAAAAAAACAGTGAAAGAGAAATACAAAGATGATACCTGCAGATTTATGAAGTACCACAAGGAAACTGTGGGACATTGTTCATACATTCATCCACTACCTGTGGATGGGGTGAGTTCATTCCAATTTAAATGACCAGGTCTCCCCTCCCCATACGGACACGAAGGGAAAACAGCAAGCAGAAAATACTGCCAATTTTATGGTTTGATGAGCTCAGTTTGAAGACTCCATTTTGTATTGTTATCTCTAATTAAAAACAACAGTAAGATTGAAACTTATTATTAATTCAAAAAACATGGACAACGATGAAATTATGTTCTTACCAATAGGAAGTGCTAAATCTTTCTTCATCAAAGCTGCTGCACATGATCCTCCTAAATTTGCCAGTTCTTTTTCCAGCTGAATAATACCCTTCAAATAATAAAAAAATAACGAAATTACTGTCTCAGAAAATAGAACCATAAATACATTTTCCTGACAATGTTTTATCTTAAGAAATACTGTGTACCCCCATTTGAAGCTTCTCAGCAATGTATTTCTTGTCATACAGCTACTGCCATATTTTGCTGTGACACAGGATAGTGTACCAAAACTTTTAGAATAAAAAGGCATGTATGAAAACAATTAACTAAAACTTTTCTTTACGTGATAGACTTAAGGTGTTGGCTAGCATGTTTTAGCACAGAGTGTTCAAAACATGCCACCATCTTTGTTTGTAAATGCTTTGAAGAAGAAGAATGGCATAGGAATCTACACGGCTTTTTTGCTTAAGCAAAAGCTATTTCTATTCAAACACAGATTAATAAGATCATCTGTAGAAATTATAAATCTCATTTTGCTGAAAGCCAGTGGCAACGCCATAGATAATAATCTTATGGTATGTTTTCTTAGCTGATATGTAAAGCAATTCCAAAGAACTTGACATTCTCAAAACCTGAAGGCATGATTTAGCTTGAGCAAAATGAAGGAAGAAGATGAGGTAAATCTGTGAGGGTTGTAGTGTAAGCAAGATGCAGACCTTGTAAAGTCCATATGAAGCAACAGGCCCTAAGTCCCCTATGACAAGGGAAGACTTATTTTTCTGGAATTACTATAAAACACATTAAGTGTTTTCAGTAATCTCTTAAAATAAGCCAAAAGAGAGAACTATGTCAAGGACATGAAGAAATTTGATCATTCCTCTGCAATAAACAGTGGTGGAAATTATTCATGTCCTTAAAGGCAAAATGAAGAGACCACTGGGTAAAACCTGAGACAGACTAAATGCACAGAGCGTTTCCAAGGAGTCAGAATTCTGGTGTAAGTGAGCACTGGAAAATGATACAAGTATGTCATTCAATTGGCAGTGACAGTCAAAAGGCCCAAACCTTTGGGTCCCTGATGCAAGAATAGGCCAGAATTTCAGGAAATCTTATATCCCACTAACATAAAAGATAAAACCACACTATGTTTTTGCAGAGTGCCACAAACCATGCAAAAAACCATTCCAATAATATCCTGATTAAAGAATTCCAAATTAATAATGCCTTTAACAAAAAATGTTAGAACTTTTATAAAATTAATCTAAAAATACTTTGCTAAAGTCACTTAATCATAAGTGGAAATACAAATACCTCATCACTTCCTGGACTAAATTCATATCCAATTGCATAACATTTGAAACCATAAAAACAAGCTTTTTCATCTTTCACATAGTCTGATGCAGTCTCCAGAGAAAAAAGAGCTTCATTCCCTTAAAGAAGTAAAAGGAAAAATTAAATAAATAATATATTCCTCCTCTTTTTGTGCATTTCTTTTACTTAAGTAAATATGAAACCCAACCTTTATATGTAAAACGTGAATTAAAACCATGGGAAAAACAAGCAGATTAATACTTCAAGGAAGAAACCTACTACAGACATAATTAACTTGCCAGCTTGGATTAAGTTAGACTCTTCATTAACTTCGTTTGCCAAGATAATTCTGCAGAAAAATCAAACTTCCTTTAATTATTGTAGTAACTCACATTACTAGTAATTACATCAGTATTTATGTATTACCTGGCAACACTAACACCATGGTAGGCCATCCTGAAGATCCAGAGAACTTTTTCAGTTCTATCCATGAATTAAGATTTTCATGAACAGAGGTATGCTTTGGTCCAAATCCCAGGCTCTGTGCAATTCTGACAGGAATTAGTAAACGAAGAACATCCTCTGACTGAGCAGTGCCACACTGAGTGTCAAACTCTATTGTTATCCACCTGACACATTCAGGAAAAGTCACCTAAAACAAAGCAATAGTTGAATTATGTCCAAGCTTTTTAGGTCTTGGGGTTTTCTTTACATTTACTTCTTCATTTCCATTTGGCCTTAACTCTAATTTAGTCTACAAAAGTGATTTAATTATGTAATTCTGCATAATTGTTTTGACATTCCTTAAATTAACATTAACCTAATTTTTTCTTTTAAATTCATGTACACCTGAAATGCTTTGCACTTTAATCAATTAGAATCCTGTATTATAACTTAATATCCCAATTAAGTATTTGCACCACCACGACTTGTGATTGTTTTTAAGAACTCTGTACAGGTTAAACAAAACCACAGACTACTATAAACACTGAACTATCAGACACCTTTTTCAAACTCAAATTTCAACAAACATAATGAATATCTGTTTTGTGCAATCCCAGAAAAGCACAGAACAGTTGGATCCCATTTGTGAATGTGGCCTGCAGTACAATTGCATATAGCTACAGAAATTCAAATGCAGTAACCCAAGGCTTTAGACATGCTCCATAAACTTTCAGGACAAAAGTAAACATCATTGCATCAGGATGATCACATGGTAACTACATTTTCTGCAGTGGATGTCTTGCTGTCTCAGAGGACAAGCACAGGAATAGTGGCATAACAATGTTCTCTTCAGACTCTTGATTATAGGTTTGCTGCTTCTGGATGTTAATTTCACTAGAATTGACTTTAGGTATTTTTACAAAACATTGTTTTAGCATTAGGTAAGGGTCTGATTAGTAATTATATACTCTATGTTTAGACTTTGAACTTCTACGATCAGTACAGTAAGAGCAAAGAAACTGTATGACAGCAGAAAAATCTAAAGCAATGCAAATTTAGGACTTAGAGCAGATACCTGAATTAGGGGGTAAAAAGTTCACCATTTTCCACTATACTTGATGTATTTTTGTCCAGAAAGCAGTACAGCAATAATATAAGGAACTGTGTTCTACATTAGACAATATTAATTATCATCTATGGTGACAATTTTTCAGATAGCAAATGTTGACTCAAGAAAACTCCTGTGTAAAGCTTTTAAGGAACAGTATGTGCTCTTACAAATGGTGCTCACCTTATAGTGTGTAACAGAGGCAGGTTTATAGGGATGTTCACTTTCTACAACAGCATAGTGATTGGAGGTAGTACAAGCTGAAAGCCCTTGCTCTGGCTGGTTTCCAGTGGTGCTGTCTGTAGACTGATTTGGGTTAAAAGCTGGAGGGGCATATTTCTGATTCAGGACTGCCACAGAAGGAAGTAGCTGTTGTACCAGCCCAAAGACCTCAACAGCAACCTGTAACATAACATCACGTGTGTTATTACAAAGTATAATAACTTGGTGAAAGCAATATTCTAATACTTCCATTTCTCTTCAGTGGTTGTTTGAACATTCTCAGAATACCACTAATAATAATTCATTCAGTCATTTGCAATTCTGTATCTACACAATCCACACAGAAAAAGCATCAGCACATTAATCTCCTTTTGGAGAATTGCCAAAGCTGAAATAAGAATCTATATACAACTGTGACAGCCTTTCCCTGAAACAGCTTCTACTAAAATCTTGCACATTAACAAACAATAAGCACAAGTTCACAGAAAGTAAATACCATACTAAAGTCATAATTCAGTTATACTTTATAACCATATTAATATTGGGGGATTTTTCAAATATTCAACATATTTTTATGTATGAAACCTTAAGCACTGCACTGTTCCCTGCAATCTTCGCTACATTTTCTAAGCAGAGGAACACTTCCACAGGGAAACACTGGGCTGTTTCAAATCCCAGTTCCATGAAGAAACAATGTAACTAAAATCTAACACTGTCTTCCATGTCTGTTAGATTTTGAGTGGTTAGTTCTATTTCCTCCCCATTTAAAAAGAAGTCAGAAAATATCTTACAGCTCATGAGAAAGCAATAAAAGGCAATAGTGTCTACTAGCTAAGGTTTATTGACATTTGTAGATCTCAAGTTTCTGCAGATTTCAAGACTGCCCCAGACAAGGCATATGCAAGAAATGCCATGGCACTGGAGAGAAATATTTTTATTTATAGCTGACATCTTTTGAACTCTAAATTTGACAGACATACTCATAATTCAATGAGCAAATACTTCTGCTCTTTACTGTAAAAAATAAAATTTATAAAACATAAAAAAAACCCATTTCATCCGACCAATGTTCATCAATATGTTGTAAATTACATTCTCGTTTCCTTATCTTTTCCTACTACTAAAACCTGTCATATTTCTCTGCTTCCTTCAAGTATTTTTTAATCATGTTTTCAATTGAAGTTAAAAATAAAGTCATTACATGTTTTTAAAATTCTTGACTGGTGGAAAATTCGTGAGTCATGTTATCAAATATAAACCACTATTTCACAACATAGTAAGAAATCAAGATGTTCAAATTTTCAGAGTAAACCTCTTCCTAGCATAACATCCATACACTTCTTCAATAATTTCTGCTGAGGAGCATACCTTGGGAATAGCTGCTGCTACTGGTCCTATGTAGGCTATGATGAGGGGAAGCAGCATTGAAAACAGACTGGAAGAGCTGAGTATTTCTGGAATGTCTTCAGCTAAAAAAAGATAATTAGAACAGAGGTATTAATAAACATGCTACAGTTCAAAGCCCATCTTCTGTGTCTGGTTTGCCCCTGTGAATTAAACTTCCATTTCCTAGATTGTTTTTACTTCAAATTGTTTTCATTATTTAGGCACTGTTGAATTCTGAGTCTGCCAAGTCCACCCAAGATAATCATATCATTATATACAGTTCTCTATTGAAAAATCTAGACTATTATTTTATTGCATTGCCATTTTGTGAAGTTGTGTTCATATTTTCTACAGTATGAAAGTTAGCACAACAGTCCTCCCAGCCCTTCAAAATGAGTATTACAGCACTATGTAATATTCTGGACATTTTGGCTACAATGGCTGATACCTACATTCCTCAAAAAGGGATGTTTAAGTGCTTATATATTAATCACATTAACCAGTCCTATTGTTTACAACCTCTGTGCAAAACACCAATGAAATTTGCAAGTAACCCACTATGGAACATCTTTTGATAATAAAGAATCTTACCAGCTTTAATATGATACTTGATAAATTGATGAGCAAATTTATACAAAGTATCTGACTATGATATCACAGGCATAACTCAATGACATAAAAGTTACTCACAGTTTGATACCTACAGGAATGAAAGGTTAGAAAAATATTCATTGGAAAGCAAAAGAAACATCACAGCTCTTGTATTCAGGTGATATTCTATGGCTTGCTAGCAAAGTAAAAAAGCTTTGTAAAGTAAAGTAAATTTTCTCAACCCTTACCATCTACAGCAAGAGCTCTGTGCAACAGGTCTTTGGCTGCCCGTACAACAGCACTCACAACAGACAGAGCTCTGCTACAGTTTTTGTCTTCTTCATTAGCTTTGTTCAACAGCTGTGACTGCAGATCTCCATCATACTCACTCCTGGATAGTGGATTAAATTAAAGTAAGTTCACAAATACAAAATTACATTAAAAAAATAACTGATTTTTGGCATAGAATAAACAAAACAATTTATGATAAAGCAATAAGAAAACACAAAGAAACCACAGAGAATATTTTGGAGGAAACGTCTCACTGTTAGTCCTTCGCAAGAACTTTGACAAAAAGTATAAATAGCATTTTTCTGAAAAGTTTCTTTTCTCTTAGATGCCTTTTAAACCACAGAAATGTATTAATTGCTATGCTCTTCCAAGGTCAGTTGCCTGTCTTGGTAAAAGCAGAGTAGTATTAAACGCATCACAGAAACAAGTAAAACTTTCTTAATGGATATTTCTGCATTTTCATAAGTGACAAAGATTCTCCCTTCTTATTTTAAAGATTAATTATGGCTCTGAAATATAGTCTTGGGTTTACCCTTAACAAAAGGTTCATTCTTTTAAATCAACTCTGCATGTCAAATTTGGCTGTCCTAAACAACATTACGCGTGAAACCATTTCAATAAGGTTTGATTTGCTTTTTCAAAGCCGTCAAATGACAAACTAATTCAAGCCTTCAATATGATAGTGATTAAGCTTTGGCACAGAGAAATAACATCACTTAGTCAACATGTAAAACAAAATGTACCATTCTCTTTAGGATATCTTATGTTTGTCCACTATATTACTTAAGGATTAGCACCTCAGAACGTTCAGACACTTTACTTTGAGCAGTTCAGTGAACAAGGATATCTCTCCTTCTCTGTAATGTGAATCAATCACTCTTAGAGAAAGATTATGTTTTTTCAAAGTGTCCTAGAATTGTATCTTTGCTGTCAGCCTTGAGCTTTTTCACTTGAATTTTTTAGCCACTGATGGTAGGTGTAATTCAACTGAGTACTTTTCCAATAAATCCCTCCCAAACTTTTCTACCCTTACCAAAAGTGTGTTAACTTTTGTATGTGGCCTTTCTTTGCATATGCCTAAGAAACAATTCTATTGATATCTGAGCATCCTCCAAACAAAATGTAGTGTGACTTTCACAAGCTGTTCTATAATAGGTGACGGAACATTTCTTTCTTTGCTGTAGGCAAATCAAAACTTCAAACACTGAATCCTCAAATTAAGTCCATAACCATAGTCATGCATCAGATAACATTAAATTTACCTTGTCCATGCAAACTACAAAAGACATTATGATTACAGCACAGCAATTTTTTTTCAATGCCATTTATTTTGTAGCAGTTCCTACTTCTACCACTACAGTCTTTCGAAAGCCTCTCTGAATTTTATCAGTTGAAACAAAAAAACCTGAGACTCTCCTGATCTGAAGACAGGACTTTGGCGTGGGTTATTTTCATATGTTAATTTATCATTGTTAGAATGCCTTCAAGTTTCTCTTACTGAAATTACATCCTTTGCTTTTCTGAAATCAAAGAAATTGTTATTTCTCCTTATTTTTCTCTTTCAGCTGTATAAAAGTAGACAATCCAGGAGTGAAAAGAGATGTTTTCCATGTCTTTCATCCTTCTTACATAATGATACTTTCCAATTATGATACTTCATTATAAAGTCAAAGATTTCAGGAGACTAAATCAATTAAAGTATCATGATCTGCACCACTGCCATTTCATTCTTTAATAAGCAATTGCTGTTTTTACTGACAAGGTGGATCTTTAAGCATAATCTCATGTTTTAAAGTAGTTTAGAGCTGTCCTGTATCTTCAAATATACTATTACTATAATTTTGCTGGCTACTTTATTTATTCATATTTTACCTTCTTTAAAACACTCTTAAGAGCAACATGTTCATCTACTTGTTAGTCTAAAATACATCAGTTGGTGTAGTATTACTTTTTCATATCTTTTTTATCTCTTGTTATGTAGGTACTTCTCACACAATCAAAGATAAAAGTAAATTATTATTCATTGATCCTTTTATTCCTTCCGTCTTCTGTTGGTCAGCCTTGTACTGCCAGCTTGGAAATCATGTCTTTATACAAATTAGGGTAAGCGCCTCAAACACAAAAGCAATGCTTTCTGCAAAAGCATTACCACAAGTGAGTTCCTGCTGTCTTCCTGAAAGGCTGAAGTAGTAAAGCTTCCCTGCACGACAGTCAGAAGTTTCAGCTGATTTTCTTCAGGCAATCACAATTTCTCTTTTTATACCTTTCAACTCTAAGTAAGAGAGGAGACAGTTCCTATATAAATAGACTTTGCTTCACTACTTGATGCAATTATTTTTGGAAACTGAAGAACTGAATAAGTTGGAGAGAAACATGGTAGTGAGTAATCTCTCAGATATCTCTTACGGTATAGAAAAAACAGAAATTGAAATAGTGCGTCTTACTAGTTCCCCATATTTAAAGCTTTGAGGTAGAAAACAATGGACCTTGTAACAAGTCAACCATCACATTATTTGTCAAGACAAAAAAAACAGAGAACCTAAAACAAAACTGGAAGAGGCATCACAAACACACTTTGGATGCATTTATTTCTATCATTTCTTAAAAACCGATGTGGTACAATAGCACTGCAATGGTTTCGTTCACTTTTCTTAGAATCGAATCATTACAACACAAACCTGTAATAAAGAATCTGCGGGATTTGTCCTCGTGTTTGGTTGGTGCCATTACTGCTCAGACTGCATGTACTGAATGTAAATGTTACACCATCAGGACACTGAACTGTGGTCATTCCACCATCTCCATTGGCAGTCCGGCTCCCATAATTCCTCAAACGAACTGCGTATTTCACGTTTTCCTTAGAAAGGGGAGCAAAAATAAGTATAAAACAAGTATCTAATGGCTTCATGGTACATGAAAAGTTATTCTTTTACATTAATACTGGAGAGCCTGGAAAGTCTTTCATAGCACTCGACAAATTAAATTAAACTAAACAAAAAAGATACAGCATTTAACAAAAAACAGGGCTGTTCCATGTTCCTAAACTACAGACCATAACTTAACTTACTACTAATTACTTGAAGAGTAAGCAGATATCCAAGAAAATTAGCCATTAACTGGGAGAGAATTGGTTTTACCTGACAAGATTTGGAACTTCTGATTAATAGCTTGAAACCAAGACTTTATGAAGCACATGTCAAGATCAACTTGTGGATGTGCACCCAAAACCCCACAAAATTTACACTGACTATTTCAATTTTCTTATCTAAAGAAGTTGTATGAAACCTACAAGCATGCTCGTATTTCATTTACCTTCAGTGGCACAACCTTGTCCAGTCTGATTTCAGCTATGTCACTAGGAGAATCATCTGTGGTGTAAGTTCCTTTAACCAACTCTAAAGATGTCCATCTATGAGAATGAGTTGCATCTCCGGTATGATCACTCTGATTCAAAGAAAAAGTAATTTAAATACATGACACATGCAATTGTCCAACTTACGTTTCATGGCACAAATTTTTACACATGGCATCACAAACAAAAAGATGAAAAACCTGTTTAAAGTCTATAGTAAAGCCTTTCCCTAAAGAGGAAATTACTGAGCAGAGAGGTTCATTTCCCATAGTAACCTATGCTTGTCCTTTGGAAAAGATCAGAATCATCAGTTACAGTGAATAACTGTGTATAAAAGAAGTCTTGCTTCATTACAAGAACCCACAACAGTTTCATACTACTTCTAAAGAGAGTACATCAATAGCATATGAAACATCTGTAGGTACAGTCTGATCATGCTGGCAGGCCATTACCCTTTTCTTCAACTTTTGGTTTTAACATAATTTCTTATTTTCATTCATGGTTTACAGAGAGGTAACTGGTACTAGTTTGCATTTAGTTCCAAAAAGTGAAAAGCCCCTCACACTTCAAACATTATGTGTCATAAATAAAGAGTTCGAGACAATAACCAAGATGAGGACCCTACTAGATATGGTATGAAGCTTGTGGTAACAAAAATCTTCACCACTAGCAAAAAAATCCTACTACCAGTGCACTCTTCTACTGGTAGCCTAGACTGAATAAGAATATGAAAATATCCCATTGTAAAATATTCTCTACAAAAACCTCTGAGGTTACTTTTGTTCAAATTATTTTCCCAAGTGCAGTACTTACATCATCTACTAATACCTCCAACTCATACTCATGAATTCCTCCTCCACCATAAACAGAAAATCCTACTACAACTACACCAGGTTTGTCAACAGAGAAACATATTGCGTCAGGGGATCCATTCCCAGTATTCCAGCTTCTTCCCTGACTTGTTTTAGTGAATCGGTTTGGAGTGGATTTGACAGAATGGAGAGAATTCAGTCCATCAACCTGTAGAAAGTTAAATACAGTTGTCAGAAAATATGAACAAATGTTAGACAACTTTATTAAAGCAAAGTTAAGTGAATTAAATGATCAGGTTTTTCAACTGAATAAATTTCAAAAGTCAGCTGATTAACCACAGAAGATGCTACTACTTAGCCTTCTAGTTAATATTGACTAAAAAGAAAAGTATTTCTGGTAATTAGAAATTAACTAGGAATAATTAGGAATCCAGCTTGGTTTTTTAAAGTATTTGAATATATATTTTATAGGATGAATTAACAAAAAACAGATTAGCTGTACTAAAAGAAAGGTTAGGTATTTCTGCCTTAGCTACAGTCAAGATTAAGAGAGGGCAGAAACAGATGCTACATAATGGCAAAAACACCTTGAACCAAGATGTTATCAAAACCTTGATTCATTCTGTGAGAAAAGCATGTTAATAGAGACAGTGACATGCCTGAACGAAGCCAAATACTTTTCTGTCACTTAACCAAGTTATAGCCCCCTGGAAGGATTATGTATATATACAAATATGCAGGCAAAAAAAGCAACGTACTCAAAAAAACTGCCATTTTTGAAATAATCTGCAGTATTCTGCAGCCCTAAATGTGAAGTAGCTAATAATCAACAGTACTTCCCTAATACAGTGAATTGCTTTTAGATTTATGCAAGACATCTGCACTAGTCAAAACAAAGAACTCCAGAATCTCTGACAGATCTGCACACCTATAAAATATTCGTCCCAGCTTGCATCACATTCATAATATGTTTGTCCTGAAAGATTTCTAAAAATTATTTTAAAGCAGCTTTACCTCAGATCCTAATGCTGATGCTGTAAGCTCACTCACAATACTAGCAAGCAACCCACAGGTATTAGAAACCAGGTGTGAAGAGAAAAGTTCATTTTCCCTTCTAAGGCTGTTCCGTACTGGTAAAACAACAATGACCAACATCTTTTCTAGCACTTCCCGAAAACTTGTCATCCCTGAGACATTTTCTTCACTCTGCAGTATGAAAAAAAACAATGACAAATGACATGATTATTAAAAAAAACAAACCATAAACTTTCAAGTATTAGAAGTACTAAATTGAAATATCTGTGATTTCATAAAGATAAGAAATGTCTAGAAGGTGGAGAAAAAGTAAAATTATCAAAGCTATCATAGCATGTATTCCTTTGTCAAAAGAATTGATTAATGTCCTTAATTTCCTGAATGAGGTGGTGACAAGTCTTTTATTGCATTGGAAAGACACCATATACAGGTGTCCTTCCTTGGAGATGTCTCTTTATATACTATATAACCATAAAATCTATGGGCTTTAAAAAGCATACACTAAACCACAGTGGATATATGGCTACCTTTGAAACTGTTCATATGCTTTTCTTCTGCAGTGTCTAAAAAAGAAACTTGGAAGCTTTATTGTTTTGGTGTTAGCAAAAAGAATCTTCTATGCAAAGAGGTAAAACATAACATGGGGTGATCATAAGCACAGTCATTTTTTGCTGAATGAAGACTGTGAAACGAATCTAAGCTTAGGCATCTATTGTGTCTTCTCCCTAGCAGTGACACCCACTGTTTCTTGTAACAGTTATCCATGTTGAAAATCATTTCCAATAAGAAAACTAAAATTAGCTCTACTGATGAAAACCTAAGGTTTATCTCTCTTACCCCTTTGTTTCCCCAAAAAATATCCAAGTAGTGAACAAATATATGGAAGACCATCAGGTGAAGGAAACCTGTAGAGAACAGTTTTCCATTTTTTACAGTTAGGTGGCCGCTGTATCCAAGACACAAATATTATATTAGCATTTAATAGTGCCTGGTGTTTTTTTCATTCATTAATTTGTAGAGGTGCTTTCCAAGTCCATCAAAGCTTTTAGCACAATAATGGCCTACAGGAGTATGTCTCCCAGCTTAACTGTGTATTTTACAAATAGCAGAAAATTTCTGACCTTACCTTTTGCTCTAAACTTCTGGTAATGGTAGACTCTACAACTATCCTTTATTTACTTTTCTTGCATAATTCATACTTTCATATTATCTTACCCCTGTTTTCTTCCAAACTGAAGAATACTGTTTAGTAGTCCCATTTCCCTGATTATTATCATTACCCTCCCCATTCCTGTAAATCAATTCTAAAATAACAGAACTGCAACAATACAGCATTGAAGAGCCCTCGATTAGGAAATTGTTTAATGTTTGGTAGAACAGCATGAATTGGGATTCTTTTACTGATGCCTTTAAAAACTCCAGTTTGGACATGATTTTTTATTACTAAAGTTGTGTTGCTGACTCTTCCTCAAAATACCGAATCTACTTACATGCTCCTTCTTGTGATCACATGAAAAACTGTTGCAGAAAACACTATGCAACAGAACACTACTCTAAAGGATATTTCTTTCAATTTAATAGTCCAAGAAAAGAACCATTCTACTTAGACATTCTCCAAAGACAAAATAGTTGGAATATTTCAGACAAGAAATCGAAAACTGTAAAAAGTAAGTTTCTGTCAGGCAAATTCATGTACATCTTTATCAAGCGAAAACTTGCAGGTACATAACAGCATTTTGTTGGAAAATAAAATAAATCATTAAATTTTTAGCATACATCCTAACCTGACTAAGCTTTTCCATGTGTGCAACCAGCAGAGGAAAGCGATGGGCCAGAGCAGAGTCGTTCTCGGTGCTGACTTGTTTAACCATGGAGCGCAGCAGGGCCTCTCCGTCGTAAGCGATGGGGAAGATGGAGGTCAGCTTCACTGACGTGTGGCACAGGGCAGACATGACAGCGGCGAGGAGACGGCTACTGGAGGTCTTGAAGTTTGCTTCCTGGATATCCTAAAGACATTAAAACAAATTAACAGAATGGCACCGTTGCATTGAAACAACAGAGAAACTACTTTGGAAAGGAGAGAAAACTACTTTTTCCAGCTTTATTGTAATTAATAAAAATAAATAATTTAGAGAAAGCTTTCCTAGGAATTTTACATCATCTTCTCTCATAAGCTTGAATTTACATCTTCAAAACTGGAGTAATTAAAATTTATTGGTCAGCATAATTTAAAATAATAAAACCATCTAATGTTACTTTTGAAATTATGGTATCCTTTGAAGACAAGGCTTTTCTTATAATCAAAAATTATAGTTAAACAACTTAATTAGAGTAATATATTAAAGGACAGATTCTTCCTTGAAACTGTATATGCTAAATGAATTTTCATGCAAAGCAGCAAACTGTTTACATCTCACTACAATCAATGCAAGCAACCAACAACACTGTTTAGATGTGGGATGTTCATTCACAATAAGCAAAATAAGAAAGTTGCTGATTGTAGAATAGTATTTCCAGATGCTTCTCATATACTTGGCTGGATCAGAGCACTGTTGTAGCAGTTAATAATGAAGAATTATTCAAGTATTAGTGATAAAAAGTACTACATGGATGCTCTTAGGCAGCACGCAGCAAGAGTAAGCCCATACAAGGCACAGCCTCAGCACTGAAAAAGCAGGTGCTGACAGTTACCAGCACCACAAATTTTCTTCACTGTCCCACAGAGAATCTTAAAATCTAAAGATGATGAAGTTCCTAGGCTTTTACTGAACTACATTTAGAGAACATCCCACACAAACAAGACCAGAAACAAATCCAATATCCAGTCAATAAAAAAAAATAAAATCAAAACCACAATAGAACTCACGTTGCAAATCAGGATAAATGCAAAAAAATAGTAACAGTTTTAAGTATTACTTGGCTTCAATTTGAGAAAAAGGGCAAGCTAAGCTGTAATATTTACTTGTGCCATTTTAATGTACCTGGTCCAAACAGTTTAGCAAGTCACAAAGACATGCCCACTGGAGAGCTGGTGTTGGATAGAATGAATGGAAGCAAGCTGTGAATGTATTATGGCATTCTTGAAGAACAGCTTCTAACAGGCTGAGAGGCTGACTGAGATATCCTTGTGGATCGTTGTCCAACTTCACCATGCAATGGTCAACTCCTTCAGATAAAATTTTTCTTAGCAAGGTCCTAGTTTTCCCAATGCAATCTGCTAGTTTGCTGGTTTCTTCTACAACTGCCTTAGCTGTAGCTAGAAGATTACAAAAACAGAAGCATTAAATGTACAATAATGAAACATTTTCATGTTAAAATGCACATTTTACATGCAAAGAGAAAAACTGAGAATTTAGCAACATTGTTGAATCTACATTCAGAAAAGTTAATTCGAAAAGTGAAACAGGGAAAGGGTGTTAAATTCTATCAAAAGAAAACAGAGCATTTAAAACTTCTACTTTCCTGATCTTTTATAATATATAATACATTTAAATGAGCATTGTTAAAATGCAGGCATCTTTTACGAAAGATAGAATCTTTCGAATTCACACTGTGCTCACCACCAAAGCAAACACTATGTACAGAAATGGGAAAAAAGAAGATACAAGTAGTCCATAACAACTCATCTGACAAGTCAAACAGGAAAACAGGCTACAGTGCAAACCTGTGGTACCAGGATACTTAGTTATGCAGACAATTGGAAATTTCCCATTTGACAGCAAGTCTTTTAATCACTCCAATAAAACCATCCATGTGAGCAAATCTACTTTATATCATATCCTACATGAATTCTTGGATCAAACCATAAATCTCCAGATTATTTGCTAATAAATATGAAACAAGTGAATTGAGAGGAATACCTGATATTGGATATATTTCACAGGTGTAGACCCTCAGCAATCTCAGGCAGCAAGTGCCCACAAAACGCAACCTTTCTAAATCCAGAAGAGTAGCAGTGTATTGGAAACCCTTCAGACCACGAAGTTCTTCAACTCCCAGCACCAGTGTTGTCCAACTCCAGTGAAGAATGCTCAGCAAAGATTCAAAGCATTCCTATTTCAGCATATGAAGGATACCAAAGACAGATTTAGGGTTAAAACCCAAGAAACGACTGTTCTGCATCACTATTAGACAAAAGGCAAATAGCATCTATATCCATGTTTATTATGGAAACACATTTATGTCTATGCCCATTTACTGTGCAACACATGTTTTGCTTGAGAATAAAAAACAGCACTGAGAATGCAGGGGATGCTTCACTGCAATACTATGATAAAATAGATCTAAAACATATGCTAGAATATCATGTATGGAAGCCTCTCAGTTATTTAAGAACTAACAACTGCATTTACCTGTAATGGAGATTTTTCAGTAAATTTTACTTGCTTTATCTACAGGAGAGTGTAATAACTTTTTTTGACATAATACGCTCTTGTCATAAAGTATTATCAGGGCTGTCTTCACGTTCTTTTTAAATAATTATGATCTGCAGGATCATGGCCACTACATGACATTTACAGTACCTGAGAGCTTAACAGAAGCACATGACAGTTCACAAAAATCTGAAGATTTTAAAAAGTTTTGTTTCTACTATTATTACTGTATGTGGTGAATAATTTCACGAAGTTGTACCTCAGAAAGCGAAATAGAAGTATTTGGTGTTGAACACCAAAATGAAATCTTCAGAAAAAGTAAAAAAATAAAATATTCTATCAGTGTACCTAACTTCTACTTGAGAAAGCAAGTCCAAAACCATCATTATTTCCACATCTACATCTTTCAGTTTCCTAAACCAGGTATGAAGTTGCAGAAAATACAGAAGATTTTTGATACTACTCACCACCGAGACAGTTCTGGCAAAAGATCTCTTTAAAATATGTACGGGTTCACTAGTTTGCTGTTTTCCTTTGGATGCACTGCCATCACTTGTTGGCAACCTGGAAGAACAATTTTAGAACTTACTTGAAATCTCCAGTATTTACTTTTAGTAGAGTTTTGGGTTGGGATTGCTGTTTCATTTTGGTTTTTCACTTTTTGTAGTTTCTACTGTTTTTATTGTTCAAGTGGGGGGGGGGAAAACCAAAAGTGAAGAAAGTTTTAATTCTCTTGTTCAGTTTCAACATAACTTCCTCCAGTTTCCTAATCATTCTAGACCAGCAACCAAGTAGTATCTTGAATTCTGTTCAACTGGCAGTAGTGTGACAACTGAAAATGAGGTTGAGATTTAATTACATGCAATTATTACAAGTATCTACTGTATTTCGTCAGATAACATCAAGACTAGAGATGTTATTCCTTAAAAGAACACTGGTTTTGTGAAGGGAAAATATATGTGGAGGTTAAAAATACAGGCAGCATTTATCACTGCAGCATCTTCCCTTTTGTACCACTCATTGGTCTTTAGAGGCCTCAAGGCTTGTTTGCACCTTTTGGCTATGGGCATCTCTCCATAGAAATCACCCAAATGATGAATTTGTCATGCCAGGACTTCATATACCTCAAAATGAAACCTTCATCTGGAGGGACAGGGCATCTACGGACAGAAAGCTTAATGGCATTAGTGAGCTGTTCTGAGAAGGAACTTTGAAAAGGACATGCTTAGAAAGGACATAGAAGGGAATTGGTATGAAAGAATTCTAAGTTTCAGAATCAGCATGGAGGCCAGGAGAATTACATACACACACAAAATATAAAAGAAATGGCATCTGAGGAAACCTGTAAAAATTACTGTCAGTGAAAGAGTTCCTGATTATTAAAACCTACATAACATTTATCATGGCAATGATAAGTTTATGGTAACTTATTGTAAAGCACAGCTCATTGCTGATTTTGGCTTTGTTTCATTAACATCATCTGCTCCAGAGTATACAGTTCTTAAACTGAGAGTGACCAAATAGAGCGCATCCCAACTAGCAAAAAATATCACTCATGTTATATGAAATCGTGAGGTTCTATGGATGTAAATGAAAATCTCAAGACTCATGCAGGATGACTGCAAGGAAAACAGCAAGGAAGTAAATGTAAGTATAATTTCATTACTTTTCTCAAAGACAAAAAATTTTCCCTACATTTTTCAGATACTGATTTCCTTCACCTAATACAGTGATATTTTCACAAAACATGGTTTTAATTAATTTAATATCTCTATTTAACAAAACATGTCAGCAAATTATTCCAGAGGTTAAGGTATTACCTGTACAGTAACTGTGGAATCTGCCCTGCATTCACATCTGTACCATTATTTGATTTCTTGGAACTTTTAAACTGAAATACAACACTGAAAGAGAAATAACCCAGTTATTATTCAAGTCTTCTTAGAGCTGTTGTTTTTCAATAAAAAATATAGAAAAAAATGTACCCGTCATCTGTAGTAATAGAGGCCTGTCCATGAGATCCACAATCACTGCTAGGTCCTGACACTCTTGCCCAGGCTACATACCACCAGCCAGCTTGCAGGAGTACTGGCTCATCAAACATCATTGCATATTTCTCCCTGGGAGAAGTAAATTTTGGAAAATGTTAGATGTGAATTATTTTTTCACGCCCTAATTATAAAAGAAATTGAGAAGTAATGGTATTTTTATCTATTTATATTCAAAACTCAAATTTTTATTCCAAAAATTTTGTAATAATTAAAAAATAGTAATCCAGAATAACCTACAAATGCCTAAGTCATGCTTGATCTTGAACTGTGAAACAATCATATCAATGCCAAAGAGAGTAAGGAGACATTAAGTTAAATTAACACACAAACCCAATTACATTTAATATATAATACTGCAAGCAAAGTATTAATTATAAAGTATTACATAATAATGATTTCAGAAAATGTAAATTACAAGAACTTATACATAAATTCTTAGTAATTACAGTGAGTATGAAAGAAATTAATAGAATATATATTTAGGGGATTGATATGTAAGATTTAAACCTGAAAGTATTAACCATGTATCCAATGAAATTTAAATTACTTCATTACAGGGAATGAAAAAGCAGCTACAACATGGCTAACCCCAACCATATGCACAAAAGAGCTGCTGCAATATTTTGTCTTGTGGTCTCAAAACAGGAAGATGGGATTTGACTTGGATTTATAGAAGAGCAAGAATCTGATTATCTTTCTTCTTTTAATTTAATACTATAATGGTTCGGGGACATATGTGGTGTTTTACTATTTCCCTACAGAATTCAAGTGTTTTATATCATTTGCTACAAAACTCTAATGATGTAGACCATCTTGGCTGATATTTAAAGTGATACTAAAATGTGTACAGTGAAACAAAAATAAAGATCAAAAAGCAGGTATAAGTAGGTAAACTAAGCATCTTACCTGGCAGCACAGTCATATGCTAAGACATCTGTCTCAGCAAGGAGGTCTCCATCTGTCTCATGGTCTCCCCCATCTGGACCCAATTCAAACAACTGGTGAAGTAAGAAAAAAGGTAAAATTATGTCTTAGGTGTTAAAAATCTCGTAATACCACTTTTTCTTGTCTGGCATTCTGGAAATAGTATACTACTCTTCCTTCCGAAGAACAACTACTACTTAATATCACTGACAGGCAAAATTCCATTTGGAAGTCAGGCATTAATTCTTAAAAAATAGCAATTAACACTGACCTACCAGCCTTAAGACCAGAAATATTTTTAAGTGAAGAAACTCCCTAAAAGCAGAGCATCTAAAAAAGGCAAAGTTGGGCAGAAGTTGCAGGTTTTCCACAACCAACTGAAATGCACCATACAAACATTAGGATATACTCAGCTTCTCCAGAAAAGGACAGCTTGACAGTTTAGCAGAGACTGTCAATAGTCTTAGGAACAGTTGGTGATTGGGACAAAACATGATACTTAAGAGAACTTTGTTTTCCTACTCAAAAATAATTTCTACTGTTTGATGATTTTGAGAAAGGACCACAACACATGTCTATTACTTCTCTTGCAAACACCTATTGAATACACAGCTTATTTCTGGCAGGACTGGCAAATCTTGTCTTGGCTATAAGCTAATCCTAAACAAATTGAAAATATAATATTAGAATATTATCATAACATTACATACCTCTGGTATTTAAAAGGCATGACTAACGTTAAATTTCTTGGCTGTACTTAGTCATTTGCAAGTCTCAGTCATTATGTTAAACTAGAATAAAGTGCAACTACTTATATTGGATTTCCTGTTGACTTATGCAAATGTTACTGCTAAGCGTGTCATCCATTTCCCTAGAATAAACCCCAATACCTATTCATCTGAAAGTAGAGGAAGAAGACTCAATAATCCACTAAAGGACAAATAACATTAAAATGTTATGAGTATACAAATATCTAATAGAAATCTCACATATAACATATTTTTTTTACCAAAATCCTTATTAAATATAGGAGCAGAGAACACTTACCCAAAACCAGAGCTGACACCACAGTGTGTGTTTCTGTGAGGTTTATTTATCCAAAGCTAGATTTACTTATTTTGAAATAAATAAGCACATATGCTCCACCTGCAATCATGATGAAATTTGGCACAGAGTTAATTGTATTTGGTGCCATTTGCTCTCAGTTGAAGAATCCCAGCCCAGAAGCTATCCAGACAACAGTCTGAGGAAGAAGTGGTAAGGAAAGTGGAAAGCAATGGCTCCTCATAAGGACTCTTTCTGCTTTTGAGAACAGAATCACATAGGATGAAATTTTAACCTGAAGTCCACAACATCAATTTTCTGCTGGTGGACCTTGGAGCTTTGTGTAAATAGATCACAGAATCATTCAGACCACTAAAATACCTGCCTAAGATATCTCTAAGATGGCACAGGATTTAGTGAATGTAAGAACGGGCCAATTCATGAGGAGTAAGAATAGTAATTCTCAGCTCTCTACTTCATCCACTGTGACTGCATAATGTTTTCCACGTATAGTAAACCACTCATTAATCAAGAAATAAAGCTAATAATAGTTTCAGATAGCATCACTGAAGTTGTGATTTTGAGACATAATATTGCTTAAAAGAAAACAAAACCTCCTACCTTTATTTTAGCAGTGTATTCACCTCTACCACCAAAAAGACCAAGACCACCCAGCAATATATCTGTATCAGCACAGAAACGGATGGCTTCTACTGAGTGGGCTGAATAACCCCAGCCTCCTCCATGACCTGCAGAAAAAAGCCCCAACAAAAATATAACTAAGTCTTTTGTTCTGCAACCTGATCAGCTTTTGCTATAAAATTTTAGTGTGTACATACTTTCAAATCTGTTAACCACACTATAGTCTTCTTTTGAATAAACTTTCATTACTGCTTGAGTCTCTTCTTCTGTATTCGCAACACCCATTTTTAAGTCCTGCATAGCAGCCAAAGTATCAAGGCAACCTAAAAGAAAGCAAAACCAAAAAGAATCCAAATTTTCTCAATGTTGATTATAATCATTGAAGTGGAAATGAATACTAGTTAAGAAAATCAAAGCAACCTAACTGTTTTATCCCTAAACCACACACATGCTACAGAGTAGCTTTATACTTTTGACTGGGTCAAGGGTCATTGCTGCAGAATCTCAAGACTTACTGAAGATCGACTCCATTTAACTTAGTATCCAGAACAGCAAACAAATGTAACTAAACCTACTTTTCAACTTCTCCAATGGCAAATAAATCACCAGTGACAATTTTTTTCCTGTCTACACTTACAATATTACCCAAATAGTTGAAGTAGGAATTGAATTATGAGCAGTAGTCTTCACAAAAGGTGTTTTGTTTCCTACACATGGGTATCTTACATGCCTGACTTGGACTCAGACATAAAAAAGTACTGTTCATGTTGAAAGTTATCACATCTCTAGCACATAATGAAGTGAGTACATCAAGGAACAGATGACTTATCAAAATCAGTGGACAAGTGAGTTAAAATCCCTTCCAAAGCTGTGCTTTGAAGTACTGGGTACATTGCATATGGTCAGTTTATACATAAACACAGAGGAATTAATTTTTGCATTTTTAGACTACAAAAAAAGACAAAAGGAAACCATAATTTTCTTAGTGAGTCATTATACAAAACTGCAAGGACTGTACTTTAATTTTATATACTGCATTTACTTTAAAATAAAAATAACTTACTGAAGAGCACTTTTTTCAGATTTGGGTGGGGTTTTTTTGAGACTACAGGTTATGAGTACTGACTTTATTCTGCAGACTGTCCAAAGAGATCATCTAGGAAAGTCTCTTACTTTATTATGCTGGCATCTAAGAGCAAGTTCCACCAGAACTCCAAAATCCTCTAATATTCTTAAGATGGCAGAAGATTTGGCAGCAGCCAAATCATAAAAATTAAGACCAATGGTGAAAGGCTACCAAGTAAAATTTTAACAGAAAAAGTCAGGAACATTTTAGATTACACTTTGTTTATACATTAAGTTACGTTACTTTATTTCATCTAAGGTTCTGAACAGTGAACTATAAATGTATACCTAGAATATGCAAAGCTGCATGAGATCTGGTGGTCAGAGCTTTGGAACCTGTTGGCAGAGCAAGTTCTGGACTCAAAATACTACACCGGGATTGCATGTCTGGAGCTGAGGGAAGCCTGGAATCGGCAACTACTGCGTTGTAACTCCACAGCTCCCTGGCATTGGGGCGAAACCTAGAGCAAGAGAAAACAGAATGAACAAAACCTTTCATCTACTGAAAAAATACAAAACGTAACCAATAATTCAATTTTAAAGATATTAGATGTAAATTGTAGATCTGCTGGTATTAACTCATGAAATTGAGTATCACTATCTCAAATACATGAAAACTTCACTGGCTTAACACTCCAGCAAATGAAAAGATACAAAAACATTATTATACTTCAAGTCAAACAATCATATTACAAGTTTAGAAATTTCAAAAAATGTTAAGACATTTCTCAATGCTAACAAATATTAAAACAGTATTATCTATTAAGAAGCATGAAGTAATTAGCAAAGTACTAAACAGAATGGCAGATGTGCTCAAAAATTCTAAAGATGCGAAGCAAAAGTAAAAGGCTTACCTTCAAATAAGAGAAAAAAAATCTTGAGGAATCCAACATATTTTGTTTGGATTTTTTTAAATGGGTAACATCACCTCATGAGTTTTTAAGGAATTATAAAAAAGGGCAGCATAAATAAGGGAATACAAAGACTTTCTATAATACAGATTAACACTTAAAAAAAGAAAATTAATCTTTGAAATCACTGTGAAGAAGGAAGAAATGGGAAAAAGACGTAAGTCTATGGGAGTGTTCTGAAGAAGCACAAAAGGAATTTTCACTTGGTACACTCTTAAAAATCTCATGGAGAAAGTTTTGGAATGGAAATAGTTTTAACTAAAAACATTAAAGGCACTATATGTATTCAGGATTTTAACAAGTTAGCAATGTTCAAATTTATACACACATGATGTTCCACAACCACTTGAATTTCACTAAGAGATTAAGTCACAAATCTTTCAAGGAATGTTTAAGCTGCACATCATCAGAATGCTGTCTCTGTACAATAAACTGAATCCATAATTAAAACAGTCATGAATTAAAATGTCCAGAAATAATAATATACCAAGTATTTAACTAGTCCCAGGCGTATTTATTAACATGTCTCTTCTTCAGACTGTTTTAGTATTTCCTATTGAACAAGAATAGGCTATGACAGAGAAATAAATCTGCAGCTAAAGTATTTAAACTCTAGATTTAGTTCCACAGTCCCCAAAATACTGCAAGGTAGTAAAATATTATGAGACTGGAATGAGAATGATGCAAGGAGAAAAAAACTTTAAAAAATGCCGGCAAGAGAACATGTTTCTTTGGGGCTTACTTGAACAAACCATCCAAAAAATGTGAAAAACACTTATGGAAGATCAAAAATTCTTTTTCATTTACACAGAAAATAAGTATAATCAAATCTCCAGGCTTGCAAAATATTTTAAAAGCTATTTCTGTATTACTATTTTAATAGCTATAATCCACACTTGCCTCCAAATAACATCATAGACAGGATCCAGACACACACCAGAACCTTGAAGGTCTTCCTGCTCAGAATCATTGAATGTTTTGCAACTGCCATCTACTTTGTTTATCAGAAGACATTTAAAAGGAGGAGGTTCTGATATTGAAGCTGGTACCAAACCTAGATCAGGGAGAAGAAAGAGCAAATGAACATGAAGACTCCACTCGTTTATGTTTCATGCTTAGAAAATGCTACATACTAAAGTAGGGAAGAATAGATATACTGCTATGACAAAAAAACAAAAAAGGTAGTAAGATTTAAATGCAAGTGAAGGTTGGACTTTTACATTATTATTTTTAATAAAACTCATCTTTCTAAAGAAAGGATCATCATATGCAGTAGAACTAGAAGGTCAAAATGTTTTCGTTCCCTCCATCCATGTTTTTGACTTGTTGCTCCTCTACCGTTTACACAACTGAACCCACTTTCTTCTCCAGTACTTCTACAAGCATTTAAAATAATATAGAAGAGTTCTTGCCTATTATATGCCTGCTTGCAAATATCTCTGATGTAGCAAGCACATGAGAATTAATGAGAGCTTCATCGATCCGGAGAAAAGTCTGGTCTCCACTCGCTCCAATCCACGTAGCTTTGCGCCCGTATTTGGAGCCTATGTTCGGCATAGGCGCTGGTTTTGCATTCCAGTAGGGCATATCCAGAATTGGCCTGCCAAGCTGACCTTTCTGTAGAAGGAATGCAAGAATCAGTAAATAACAGTAACAGTAAGTCTCAAAGATGGATAAATTACTTCAATAATTTTATCACAAAAAAATTGGTAAGCTGGAAGAGAGGATTTACCACAAAACTACCTTCAAAACACAATGGCTGCTCCAAGTGAAGCATTACACATTTACCTACAAGTTACTGACATAAACTTCTCCCTTTTCAGTTAGGTTTTTCTGTTTTTGTTAAATACAACTCAAACTCTCTATAATGGCTAATCCTCCTCTCCATCCTCAGAATCAAATATAAAAGCATTATTTTCCTACAATGTTCAATATCTGACTAATGTCAGTGCTAATCTAAGGAATAGATTCATAAGAAATAATCTAGATTCAGAGGTTCAGATAGACAGTCCAAGTTCCATTCAATTCTAAGCTGATATGGACTAAGTTTTATAGAGCACATACCTCTTCAAAGTACCTAGAAATCGATTAGCACATCAAACTTAAGCTAAAAACAGCATAAAGTGCCCAGCAACCACTTCTGCACATGCTCATTAACACTTATCTGGAGATCTAGGGCCTTACCTCTATGTACAACTAGTTACTGAGATGGACCAACAGTTCTTATACTGCACTGAAGCACATAGAAAGAACTGCTGCCAGAAATCTGCTTATGCTCCATCTATACCTCCCTCAGGAACAGAAAATGCATTGCATGCCAATGGAGTTTAAATGATTAGAGAAAAACATATATGCACCAAATGTCTTCTGTTCAGCACACTCATCTTTCTCATCTTTCTTTTTTAATAACAATATAAGTAAGTAAACCCAGTGAAGACATTTTCAGGTAACATGCTTTGGTTGATTTTGTCTTGACTTTATGAAGCTTTCAGCAAACTTTCAAGCACTACGTTATTAAAACCAGACACAAAAAACAAGTGGTCTAAATATGGCCTAAACTTATTTTTTCTTTTGGAGAAAGGAGAAAAAAATCCTCTGTCAACTGTCAAGCTTTTATATTCCATTTCTGAGAGTGACCTTGGTTTTCAGAGGCCAAGTCTCACTGCAAGACAACAAAGCTTAAACCTGTACATGTCCATGTTGGTTTTAACAGGAACACAGACACCAAAGCTCTTGCTTAAAGTCTGAAAAACAACAAAATATTACTCACTTATAATTCAAACCATGACTTTCTGCTTCCAGAAATTCAGCTTCCCTTTTTTTTTTTTTTTTTTGGTAAAAAGATTTCAAAAGATGAAATTTCTCTTCTGTTGTGTTTGGCGGTACATAGTTTTTCAAGCATGTAAAAATATCTCAATACCTACATTCTAGCTTTTGCAAAAAAGATCCCATTAAAAACATTGGAGGGAACATGCAAACAACTCGACTCTGCAAGGGGCATCTTTGCAAACACAGGGAGGCAGAGAGGGAACTGAACAATGTTTAAATGCTTACTTAGTGAATATAAGAAAGGATTCCACACGGACATGGGAAAATATACACCATGTGGATATGAAAGGAGACTACTGGAGTTGTGCCGTGTTATACTGAGCAATAACCCCTCCCCTTAAGCGTAGGCAGAACTTCTGCAACTCACTGCTGTTTTTATGAAAGAAACCAGGAAACTTTTTTCTACCTAATGGAGAGAGACAACACAATTGGCAACATTTACTTAGAACGAAGCTTGTTGAAACAGTAACTGTTTAAGAAAACTGGTGCACCTTATAAAATAGCAGTTTTAAATCACTATCTTCATTAAAATATAAAAACCCCCTAAGAATTCCTGGCATTATGCTTTTCTAATCAGAACAATATTAAAGGGTACATTTTAAAACATAATGGGCACTGAAGACATGCAGAAGTCATGCACAGCTCTACAAGAGCAAGTATAAGCAATCTTGAAAGGTCTCTGAACAACATTAACTACCAGCTTATTCCCATAAGCAAGTAACATTTCCTTACTGAGAAACTTCCAAATGTGAAAACCTGGCCATCCATTAAGAGAATAGCTGTGTGGTTGCTCCCAGCAGTAACTTGTGTACTAGGACCTGGTAGTGCTTGCACCAAAGTGGGACATCCCCTATATAAAAATAAATTAATTCTATATCAATACATGGTCACACAACATTTAAAACATACATTAGTACTATAAGTATTTCAACTGCTGTGAAATATATTCATTAGATTAACACATTACAGAAAATTAGAGCGAAGAAACATCTTACAAATTAAACTAACAGAGTTTTGAAAGACTGCACTAGATAGTTAAGTTTATGTCCTTCTGTTACAGGGAAGCAGATCAAGGACCCCCTCTACAGTTAAAGTCAGAAATTAGCATAGAATAAGAATTATTAATCTAATATACAATTCTAGAATTACAGTTGTGTAGATACACTAACATATACATGTGTGTATTTTTATATGAATACAAAATACATTGCAATGAAATGTAGCAGTAAAATATGTTCTGAGAACTCTACTTAAGCACTTAAAAAAAACCTGGAAGCAACTGAAGCCTCATATGGCTGATACTCTAGTACAGTTACCAGAAGCAATATTGCTACAGCACTCTCAAGATCACTGCCTAGGGAATTATGAAAGAAACAAAGGTCTACTCCCCTCCATCAGCTCCTCTCCCATCAAACTCAAACTCAATAAAAAACATTCCTCTCCAAACTATTTTCCAGAGAGATATGAAAAGGTCTAATCCATTTGTCTCCCAAATATGGACAGCCATAAGAAAATAAACTTCTCATTTCAGTAAAAATGAAGGGGAAAAAAATGACAGGGTGCTCAGGATGCCAAGAAAGAAAACTTGAATTGATGACTTGGAATAGAAAGAGCACAAAAGATAAAAAGTATGAGACACTAAAATTTTTATTTCAATCCCAACAAAGAGAACAGAAACCTAGAAGACTTTGAATCTCACAATGAATGCCTACCTAGATTTAATATTTCCTGTGGAGTTAGAAAGACCATGAATTTGAAGAACAAGTTATTCCCACATAGTTTTATGTTTGGAAACTGGGCTCAGAGTTATACAGAGCATGACAGCATTATGCGAACTTCCTTTCAAACACAGCCTTTCGAAAGTAGGCTAATCTAAAATAAGAACAGGTTGATTATACCAGAATTTAAAAAAAAAAAAAAAAAAAAAAAAAAAAAAAAAAAAAAAAAAAAAAAAAAAAAAAAAAAAAAAAAAAAAAAAAAAAAAAAAAAAGGCCAGCCCACAGTTACCTAGTGATTGTTTAGCAGCTGATGTGCTAAAAGAATGTTCATCTTAAAATTCTGATTTGGCTGAATTACAGGTAAAATAGAAGCCAAGAAAGTATAAGGAAGATGAAGCATCATGTTCAGCAGAAAAAGGGGAGATGGGAAGATGTGAACATACAAAAATGTGGAAGAGAGGAATGTAGCATAAAAATAGGTTGATGACCTGAAGAAGGATGAACACAGGTCTACAGAAAAAGTATTCTTTGGTGGTAAATGTAGCTCTCAGTGGGTGACTAGTGGAGATGGAGGGACTGAAGGGCAGAATAAAATTAAGTAGAGGATGTACAACATGACAGTCAAATTTAGGTGCTTTTGCTGGTCTATTGGCACATGGATTTGGACATCACTACGATTATACAGAGACACAGAGCAAAGTTTAGCAGCACCAATGATGAAATTTTAAAAAACCCAACTTTATATTTGTCTCTCATTAACGTTAACAAAACTCAAAAAGGCATCAAAACATAAATAAATCATAAGTAGTAACTAATCCAAAAGCACTCCTATTAAAAGGAAGTATTTTTATCATAAGGTTTTTCTTCCTCCCCCTCAACATTAAGATAGCTCCAGGCACGGAATTATCAATCATATATTTATTAAGAAAAAAACAGTGAACATTTAATCTTTTTAAAGCTTAAAAACTAAGCTATTATCACCATAACTATTTATCTTTCTGTTTTTCCAATTGAATCCATCAGCAATGCTATATGAATGCTGTGTTTGATAGTCTCTTGGCAACAGCAGAACAAAATCAAATTAGCATCTAATGTAGAGAGATGAAATACATTATCCTCTTAAACAGCTTTTTCATTAAGATCACCCAGCTTTTGAAATGGCCAACAACACTATTTAGAATAGAGTTAATTTAGAAATGAACAGAAAAAAATACAAGATACTTAACTACATCATAAAATAAACATGAATTGTAGAAAACTAGTTTTCACTCCATAAAAGGAAGAGGGATTTCAAAAAATACAGTAAGCTGGTTTGACTAGTACACATGGAATTTAAAACCTGTGATACTACTGAGTGTTTCCTTATATCCCTGAAACTCAACAGAGGAAAGCTCAGAATAGACACTGAAGAAGCTGAGACACTCTGGCAAAGTTTTAACAATCAAAGTTTCTTCACTGAATCAAACAAAACAAGGACTATTCTTCGGGGATGGAGTGGAAAGATGCTGGTGCTAAAGTCACAGAATGTTTGAACAACCACAAAAGACCAATCTCAGCTATAAAGAAAGTAAGCTGAGATCACTTGGGAAAAAGTAACAATTGCTGAATAATTGAGCAGATGTACATGAATCAGCTGACTCAGGATCCTGCAGACAGTCCAGATGCATTCTGGCTGTCTACATGGAAACCCTCTTCCATCCTAAAGAGTAGGCATTTCTGAGAGCAGCTGCAGTCTTTGAAAAGTCATTATGCACGGCCTGTTTGAACAATCGCTGTCCATGGTACTCACACAGCCAACAGCTGCCTGCCAAGTCGCAAAACATGTCACTTGGGGCAGCTGACCATGGTGCTGCAAACACAGGTTCACTGGGAGCTGTTATTGCGTAGTGGGTAAGGGGAAACCAGCATCAGCTACTGCCCATTGCAAACAGAGCTGGACAGCTTCATTACAGCGAAAATGGATATTTTTGTATTTTAGAAGTAAGTCCATTTTAGAGGAAATGTGGTGAAAAGATGTCAATATGACCTGAACTCCACCACTGGAGTAAAATAATCAGAAAATACACCTAGAAACCTGGTTCTAAACAGAGATGATGGAACACACTTTTCCCCCCTGGAGTTCTTAATAGAATATAGTCTCTATTCATTATCTTCAAGTGGGAAATAGCTGACCATCTATGGAAGGTCTGATCAGTTTTGCTTTATGTTACTGTTGAACCTTATCAAAATCTTATCAAGATCGTACCACTTCAGTAATTCCATTTCTGGAACTTGACTGTCAGGTCATGTACTTGCTACTGCAGTGCTGAAGTCATGAGTTCATACAAAAAAAATGCAGACAAATTTTGAACAGTATCAGAAAGATCCTGGAGTTTTACCTTCCAGCTTCTTGAGAGAAGCACCAGCAATAAAGAGGCCTTTGCTTACCTGCGCACAATACATGCTATTTTTCACCAAGACTAGATACTGCAAAGCATCTCTTGCTTCCACTGAGTTTCTATTCACCAGCATCTAATTTGAGGAGAATACAAGCACAAACTGACAAATCTTTCACGTGAATAGCTCATCAACATCTGCCACTGTGGATGTTACAACAAAAAAGCCTACACAGGCTAATTTAGTGGTTCCAGCTTACTGATAGGGCATGTAATCTACCTCATTCCTTCTGAAGTAGAGGAAGAATTTATGATGTTTACAATATTCTAATCGAGGAGTCCAGAAACCCCTTAATTAAGGAGAAAGGCATGTCTGAACAGGTGTTCAGAATTCAAAATACTTGAACATTTTCAAGACTTCTAAAAATATAGTCTCACGACTAAACCTTTACACTTCAAGACCAAAGTCTCTGAAAGGATGCCTAAATATTACTTTTTTTTCCTCCTCTCTCCTCTTCTCTCTGTCTCCCAGAAATACAGTAGAATATCAGTTCTTGGATTCAGAAGATGATGCTCTTCCTGAGGTCAATACAGGCAATGTGACACACTGCATGACTGACATACCACTGACCTGGCAGGAGCTGGCCATCTGAGCACCACTGCGTCCCAACTGAGGTGGAACTCTGCATAAGGATTCCCTGTTTCCTTCTCTGAATCCCTTACTGTGAGGACAGAGGAGAGATCTCTACTTAAAGCTGGAAAAAGAAGTACATCAATGAAGAAATTATAATTTGAATGATGGTGCTAAATAGCAATATAGTACTATAGCCAGTTCTCATGCATAGGACATATTCCAAATTCCTTCAAGTTTTTTTTCAGACCCTTTCTAGGGTCTGATGTACAATGACACAAAGGTCTGTGCCAAGCCACTTGCACCTCCTCAGCTTCTACTTATGGTGAAGCACTATCCTTCAGCACAAGATTTTTCATAGTCTCCTTTAGGATCTCACTTGGAACTACTATTGATCTCCACTCAGTTTCTATCTAAATAAGCAACAGATGTAGGGTTTACCACCTGAAATACTGACAAATACAGCTGATAGCTCCAAAGCCTTTGAAAAGCCAAGTGATTCCAAAGTTGGAAATAGGCGACATTAAGTTACCAGTACAAATGTCACTGCTGTGTGGATCTCTTCAATCTTTAAGACAGAAACTGGCCTTATTCTAATAGCAACTTGAATTACTAGTTAAAGCCATTGTTCCTTGGAACAAATATCCAAGAACTTCCAGGAAGCAAAAACGAAGTACTTGTCTGTGATACGACTCTATCAGAGACAGAAACCCAAAATGTATTCACCAGTCTAATGGAAACTGAGTAGGGGTAACAGGCCTATCTATCAGGCATAGCAGCCAACACAAGGCAGTATTTCCAGTGTATTTTCTTTCTCCCCTCTCGCCCTTTGGCTTAGTGAATCCAATGCAAGTTTTAAGATGATGAAGATTTGCTCAGGAACTTGACAAAAGAAAGGGTTTTGAAGCCTCCAAAGAGATTAGGAGGATAGATGTTCAGTAATTTTCATCTGACTGCTACAAGAGAAATGAGAGAACTGAAGACAGGTCAGGGATGCTCCTTTCTATGCCTTTTACATAAGGATATTGAGCATTACTGGACATACACAAAGTCTCAAAGATTCCTACTACAGAAACCCCCACCACGTGCATTATATGGCATACGTACATGTCCAAAGACCTAAATCACATCTCCTTTTATGGCAGGACAATTTTTTAAATTTACTTTAATGAATAGCTGAGACTCTAAGCATGAGACACTACAGGTGAGATTGAGCTTCACATTAAAGACACCTATATTGAATTATCTATGCTCTCACTGTTGTCAATGGAGACCAAGTTTACAGAGCTACTAAGCAAACTTACAGCACGTAAGCAGCGGCTGGTTAATGAAATACCTCTCCATGCTCTGTTGACTTCTTTATTTCCACTGACCACAGAGAAAGCACACATGACTTCTCTGCCAACAACCAAAATGCAGCTGAGACCAAAGCTTAGGGACTTCATTTGGGAGATAACCGATGAGCAAAAAATGAGACTTTATCATAACTGAACTGAGAGCTCAGTTGGTCAGAGCACAGTGCTAGTAACACCAAGATTGTGGGTTTGATCCCCATACAGGCCATTCACTTAAGAGTTGGACATGATAAACTTTGTGGGCCCCCGTCAACTCAGAATATTCTGTGATTCTGTGAACATTCTGTGAACTCTTATCAATGATTTGACAGGAACAGGTTTATCTATGTTTAAAATATCATACTATTTGAATTATTGCATATGTAGTATTTTACAGAAATAATGAAATCTTAATGAGACTTCAATGTAATTCTCATATATGCAGGGAGAATTAAGGAGACAGAAGTCTTTTATGCTATTATCTAAGCAATGCCAATAACTATGTACAGAAGCTTTAATGTATTAAATAAATCAGTTACACAGTATGAGAGTATTGTTATTGTATCTATATATTCAGGGGCTTATGGGGAGTAAATGCAGAACAAGACCTTTTAAACTTTACTTGGTATATATTTGAATTTTCACACTTGCTAGCTACAGAGTATCCTAAATTTAGCCATTTCTTATGCAGCAGTACCGTTATACACAATCACATCCTTTGACTACCAGCTTACCTGGAATTAACATCACCATGTCCAAGTTGACCATGCTGCCCATATCCAAATGTGTAAACATCACCATTTTCCATCAAAACCACTGAAAAACAACAAAATATTTTTCCAATATACATACATGACATGACACTGCACCAGTGCTGGTTGTCCTTCTGAGTAGCAGTTAACAATTCTTAAGAGATCCAGATTCCACAACCCATCATATCTAGCACCTCTATGCAGGAGTAGGGCTCTGCCATGCAGATATTTCAAACTGACCCCAGAATTGGTTACAAGCTCTGATGTAACTCAATATACAATACTTATAGTCCTTTTCACTACTGAAGGACAGTGAGCTGCCTTTCACTGCTGCAATCAGGAAGGTGATGTGGACATTTAGGTGGTGATCTTACTTTAGAGCATGTAATGAAATGGCATGAAATGTGTCAGGGAAGGTTTAGGTTGGATATTAAGAAAAGGTTCTTCAACCAGAGGGTGGCTGGACACTACAATAAGCTCCCCAGGGATGCAGTCACAGAAGCCCGACAAAGTTCAAGAAGGGTTTGGACAATACTCCCAGGCACATGGTGTGATTCTTCAAGATGGTCCTGTGCAGTGCCAGGAGTTAAGACTCTATGATCCTTATGGGTCCCTTTTACCTGAAGATACTCCATGTTTCTATGACAGTGTAGTAGGCTACAAAATGACCCTGCCACCACGTTTTCAACTTTCAGCACTCCTGCATACCTCCATATCAAAAACTGAACACAAAGCAGTAAAGACACATTTGACAACCTTAAAAAAATCAAACGCGTACTCTAATTAACACTGATTTGTTTTTACCTGAATGGTGAAATCCACAACTGACTTGTACAGCTCGCAGTTCACAGTCAAAGCGGACAGCCCCTGGTGGATATGTTGTGATTTTGCTGGCATCCTTCTCACCTCTTTCTCCACTTCCATCTATCAACAAAACTTACAATTATATCCTATGAATTCTAATAAAGTTATTTTAGAAGAATGAATAGAACAAGAATAGTAAACTCCCCACTCCACCACTTGTAAGGTAGAAGAGAGAACTCACAGAGTAGCAAAAGAGACAGCTCAAAATGCAGCATCAAAGCAGATGTGGAAGACGACAGAAACTCTACTTTTAAACAATGTATTATAAAGGTACACATTGGAAAATATCCTCTACAGCAGAAGCTTCCCAAAGTGCAGACAAAAAGAACCAGCAAAACAGAAAATTCAAACTTCGGAAGCTTTGCTTAATAGCTATGGCTTTCATTCTTCAGTAAGATATTAAGTAGCTAGCACTGTAGTTAAACTTAACAGGCTAGTTTTCCTAGTCTCCCTCTTCCAATTACCTACTCTTTAAGGAGTTTACTGAACTCCAATTCAGCCACAGAGCTCGTATTTTAAGTAGCTGACAATTACTTAACACTACTCATTTCTTACAAAGCAGACAACTCATCAAGAGCATGTCTGTTTCCTGTCTGCTTCCATGCATTTTTAGACATTTCTGTGATTTCCTTCAGTAAGCATCAATGTATTTAGTAAGTATGAAGCCGAATATTGGTTCCTAAAGTCAAACTGCCTCCACACCAGACAAAAGCACTGAAGTGCAGTGTGTTACTCCCAAATTTCTTTCAAGCTACCATCTTCTTCAGAAATCAGAATGTTTCCATCATCTCTTAAACTTTAGTCACATGCTACCTAGCATATAGAAATGACAAATACATGAACGAAAAAATAACTGCACATAGAAGACTGCACATTCTTTCTGTGATAATTCTGAGTACTGCTCTATCAACAAATCTCATACAGGGAAACAACTGATGGTCAAAGAATTCAAGGTGATATTAATTTAGATCTATATCTAGAATTTCTACACGTTTTCCTGAATAATTATCAGTGGAAGTCTGAACTTCAAGACTTCATGATTCCTTATGTGAAGTATAGCAATTACAGACTTACAAAAATTTTTAAATATAATTCTGATTTCATACATATTGCTAAAAGTTTTCTTTTTATTGCAGAGAAACTGCTGATACAGTAATTTCATACTTTTGCTAATGCTGGTTTTAAAAAATCTTACTGTTCTAAGAATAAAGCTGTTTTCTAGTGATGGTTTAGGTATAGAAATTACATGAATCGGCATGTAGTTCATATCAGTAAAGGAACAGGGCATATAGGTACTAATGCTTTTGAGGAATTAGGTTTAAAAGCACAGGTAAAGCATCCCTTTGAAACATGCACTACATCCTGGATATATGTGAATGGAGACTTGGTTTAAAAAACCTGTCTCTCAGAACTGCTATGGGATTTTTGAGGTTGTGTACTACCAGACTGAACATAAATTAAAAGAAATGTCTCTGAAGGTCTGTGTGCGGCCTTTCAGCATTTTTTTTTTTTTGTATTACTAACGCAGGCAAATATAAGGAGACAGAATCATCATTTAACAACAACAGCCCCCCAAAATTACAGTTTTCCTCTCAGTCCTGTAATTCTGCCTTAAGTAGCTCAAAGTATTTAAGTTTTACTACTTCTCAAATACAGTATCTTTGAACTTTTTATGCCTACTTTTGCATTAAACTCTATGTGCCAAAGTAATCAAGAGGTGGTTTCTAGCAGCTGATATTGCCACCAGAATTACTTATTCAGCAAGTAGTTTGCTTACTGCTTCCCAATTCTGTACAAGTTTTTCAGACAGGAGCAGAAAAACAACTGATTATTCT
The DNA here is from genome assembly GCA_013397095.1 of Sterrhoptilus dennistouni. Lineage (NCBI taxonomy): Eukaryota > Metazoa > Chordata > Aves > Passeriformes > Zosteropidae > Sterrhoptilus > Sterrhoptilus dennistouni. The sequence continues at coordinate 1,011,819 of VWZU01007617.1, forward strand.
TGAAGTCTACCTGTGGCCCCTGTCTCCCTTCCTTCCTCAGATACTGCTGAATAATTACAAATATCATCTCTCTCACTGTGTAAATGCTCTTGAATAATCATCTGTCAGAAACACCCAAGTCCAGTAAGAACATGTCATAGCTGCATGAACCTCCAATGAAACACACTGGGCATACAACAACAACGTTAACCTAGGCAGTCACATTAGCAAAATGTAGCAGCAGGTGTTCTCTGGTCACCTAACAGGAGCGTATCAGGCACATGTGCATTTTCTGCCTCATTGTCAGAAAAACATCCTGCTCTAAAGGCCTTCAAAAACTACTACTAAAAAGTTGGGGACTACTGTTTTCTTGGCTGATAAATATATGATACTACCTTTAAATAAAACTTGATTCTAGATATATCCTCATTTTCTCCAAAGTTGCAAATGAAAGCATAACAATTGTGCACTTTTTCATTTCATTAGATTTAGTATCAAAATAATTGTTCCTGAAAGGGAAGCATAAAAAGCCTATTGAAGCAGAGACTCTTCTTGTTGGATGCATTGGAACCTTTGAGCAGAGCAAGTTAGTACTTCCACTGTTATCCAACTACAGTACCACTGAACAGGAACTCTGACTTCATCTCTCTGAGAGAGAAGAAAGCCCCAAGGAAAACTCATGAAGTACTTCCTGCTGTTAACACAGGGATGTGCTCCATGAACAACTTCACAATGATGGGTTTTCACCTCTGATATCTCAAAGTTGGGGAAGGTAAGAGTGAGAACTGTGAATGTAACCACTCAGAAAATTCTTAACTCCTGAAGACAATTTTCTTCCTCCATTGAACATGCTTCTTTCGAAGTTCTCTTGGCTCATATTGCTGCCACAAAAACCACTGCTTTCCAGGAACGAAGAAAAAGCTCATTCAGTCCCGACAGCAAGTGAAATATTAAGTTTAAATGAGACTTCCTCTGGCAAAAACCCCAAACCCAACATTGTTACAAAATAACATTGCGGACCCTCGCTTGGCCCAGACCAGAGGAAAAGCATTTTGTTAGTGTTCCCCCGCTGGAAGCGTGGTGATACTCCGTTTCTCACTTACCATTCATCTTTGGAAGAAAGAAAAAGCACTTCTAAAAATGTTAAATACCTGTCTTCTCCCCACAGATGAAAGGCTTTAATAGAATATGACCATACAGTAAAAAAAACTTACAGTAAGTGTCTCTTCAGACCACACCATACACCAACAAATTTTTGCTCTATTTTGCAGCAATTACCCAAATAAAACATATTGGTCAAGTTACTGGTTAGTTTCTGTGATGTCCAACCCTTACAAGGTGTTTTGAATGCCATAATACAATTTACAGACTTTATATACAACACTACTTTAACAAATCAGCATGTGCCTGCTGTTTCTTGGCTGTCTATCCCAGGCTGCAGCTGAAATATCTGTAAGCAATTTTTTTGCTACAGTGCAGGGCTAAGAGAAATACAGTCTGTATGTATTGTGAAAATCATCCATCCTGTGAGGGCAGCAAAAGCAGTGAGTCTGTTGGATGCTTGAGAGGTTGCTACAGAGCTTACTTGAGCTTATAGGTAAAATATGCAGAATCACAAGTGCATAACGAGTACAATAAAGTGATAACAAACTCACATTCTAATTATAAACTCAGTCTTAGATGCAGTTTTTTCACTGTCAGCTGTCTCACTCCAATGAGTGCTTCAAACTACTCTGCCATTCATTCACATGGTATCTTAGACAGCTAAAAAGTTAAAAAGCAAATTCCAAGTAAATATTCTTGAACATCTGGTAATTTTCTCTTAGTATCTGCAATATGGTTGACCTGTATCTTCTTCCATCACGCAGGTTCAGCTTCATTGAGTCTTTGTCCTTTTCAGGATATTTGTTTCATGTTCCTTAGAACATTTACCACTACTTCTGAATACAGGAAAAAGGTGGCATTCAAATTGCTGAATCTTAGCTGACTCAAGAAGCTTACTTTGTTTTAAATTGCTATTCAGTTCATTTCTGCAGCTGAGAAAATTTTACAGACTTCTATTAATCTTTTTTATTCAGATCCCCAGTTATAGGAATCCATAGGGATTGGAGATGTAGACTAGAAACTCACTACCTCATTAAAGAATGAAGATGAAGCACAAACTCATTTTTTTCTTAATGTCAAACCACTTCATGCATATCAAAAATGTCATACCTAATAATTTCTATTTATAATTCTGGAAGACAAATCAGGAAGACTAGGCTTAATGATGTAGTTTTTTGTAGTAACAATGATTTCATATGCAGTCCCTATAAATGTGAAAAGTGTAAATGATAATGGCAAGATTTCTGAAAAAACAGCTGCTTGAATGAAGTTGGAGTTTTCAACTGGCCAATGAAACAGAGGAATTCCAAAAGTGACAGACAGGTAGGTCATTATGAAAAAATTCTTTACTCTGAGTATGATGAAGCACTGGAACAGGATGCCCAGAGAAATCGAGGATGCCTCACCACCGTAAGTGTTCTAGGCCAGGCTGGATGCAGCTTTGAGCAACCTGATCTAGTGGAAAGTCCCCTTGTCCATGTCAGGGGGTTGGCACTGGATAATCTTTAAAGTACCTTCAACCCAAACCATTCCGTGACTCCATAGTTTGACAATATGTACAAGTACATATCAAATACACATTTTATATTAGACCATAATTGTCTGAAGAAGTCCAGAGGAAGCTGTCCACATTCAAGTTTAAACACCATTATCAATAGAAATTCTGCAGCTGCAAGCAGAGAGGTGGCAACAGGTAGGTATCAGCAAGCTGAGTATTGGCCTTTATCACTACTACCAGCTGAACTAAACATGCCTTGCCCAAGGATCTTGAAGGTCTGGTTGGTGTGAAGAAGACTACTATAGCAGAAATATCTGAAGGAAGAAAGTTTGGAAAGCATCATGTTCAAAACTAAATGCTGATTTCAATGCGATAATGTCCTTTTATCTCTGCTCTATTATAGCTTTTTCACTCTGCCTGAAGAAGAGAGGTGTGCTTTCCAAGATAAGAAATATACCTTATCTTTTTCACAATTTACACCTTGCCTGTTACTTGGATAACAGTCCATTTCACTAGTTTTCCTTTTTCCCTTGGAATCTCTTTGACATTTTAAGGGGTATTTCTAGTTCCTAGTGGAATTTATGGCTGTCTTTTGAAAGGCAATCTTCTGAGGCAGGGAAGAGTCTAAAAGTTTCTTTGAAAACCTCCTTATCTTTTTAGTGTAAGACACAAAGAACTAAAATAAACTGAGTATTTCCTTCCATATAGCCTTCCTTAAAGAAAAATAAATGTTCAGTTCTACAGGGCATATCTGAGAAAATCTTCCAGTACAACACGGATCTTTACATTGCTCTTACAACTCCAAGAGGTAACATAAGCCTCAAACTGACACTAATGAATACACCTCTTGTAAGGAGATACTTGATCTGAAGTGAGTTCCAATGTCTAACACACACCAAAGAAGCACAGATGTAGATAGGACAAGTGTACTCCTTTATGCATTTGCCTGTGGAGTCAAGGGTTTGCAGTAAAACAAGCAGTAGCATCCAGCTCAAGAATAATGGCCATCAGCAACTGTCATACATGTAGTAACACTTAAAAATTCCATATGTTCTCTTTCAGCATGCAATCTCTTCAGTGAGATTATGATAGGTTATTCTACTGAATCCATCAAGACCTAAGCTCAGATAATATGCCTTCCAAAAAGACTGAATGTTATGCAGATTCAAAGGATCAGATTTTGCTTTTATTTCCATAAAATAACTTAAGATGCTTTTACGATCCAGTATGTTCATAATTCAGTAAGCCTATCACCCACACACGCTAAAACTTTATCTCATAAGGCTTTCAACTGACATACAGTTTGTTTGCATACACGCCAAATACAATCAGCAACTTCCACTAATTCAACTGAAATGCCATACTAACACTTGTAATATTTAGCTATTCTTAAGAAAATACTTGAAGTATTCTGGGTTCACCATTTTCAGGAGTTTCCTACTTACTTTCATCAAGTCTATAACCTCCATTTTACATATTTTATATATATATATACACACACATAATGTATATACAGACACAAGCACACGCATATAAACAATCTACAATCAGATTTGAGACAGCTCAACTTCAGTAATTTCAGTTGAAATATTTAGTAATACACTACCACTTTCTAAGAAACATACATAATTTATATCTGAAGAAATGACACGAAGAAATGGCTTGCCAGACATACAAAAATATCTGAAATATCAAGACACCTTCATACTTATACTCTGTAAAAAACATTTAACTCAAGAATATTGCAGACAAAAACATGTATTTTGATTTGCATTCTCCCCATTCAAAATTAACAAAAAGTAATATTAACATTATTTCAAATATTTCACTCCTAGAAAGGGCTTGTTGAAAGATAATATACCTATGAAAAAATTTTTGCCAGAATTAACAAACCTGGAACTTATATGTTCAAGTAATCACCCCAAATACACAACACAAAGGATAAAAAAAGCCAAAACAAGTTGCAGAGCAACAGTCTTGAGTCACTCTAACATGTAAAGTTTCCTACAGTAAAAATAACCTCAAGAATGAGACAGCATTAGAAATGAGAGACGATAGACAGAAAGACAATGCATATTTCACAAAAAAAAGGGGAAAGAAAAACAAAGATGATGCAGACTAACGAACATTTACACAGTTCTAAAGAAAGGTCAACATTTAAATGCATTTTCTTTCTCCTCAGGTAACAGGATACTAACAGGAAGAAAGGCAGAACTCATTTTGTGCAGTTCTTTGAAAAGACAGATGCAGCATCTGGAAGAAGTGACTGGGAGGCTGGGCTTATTTCCACCCTAGTCAATAAGGAAGACCAAATACCTTTGTGCTTGTCCCGTTTATGCTTTAGCGGTGCTGGAGAGAGTCTGATTCTGGCTAGAGCCTGTTCTCGATGGTTCATAAAAATAGGACCAGGAATTACAAGGGGGCCTGAGGAGAAACATTTTGCACATGCATAGGAAAGCTCACAAAATGGAAACAGTGTGTTAAACAAAATTCAAATTAAAAGCAATGAAAAAACAACAAAAAAATAATAATTATAATCTTGTTTTCCTAAATTTAAAAGACCTTAAAAGACAAGAAAGTTGGCATGTCTTGATAACTTGTGCAAAAAACCAATAAATAACCCACAGTGATAATTTTACCTGAATTTCTAAGTAGGCAATTGTACTGCAAACAATAGAAATACAACATACTGATACTAGAGTAAAATTTCAAAGTGAATACCTGTTATTGTCTTTGAAAGATAAAAAGAATAATTATCTTGCTTTACATACTACAATATAACATTCAAAATACCAATTCAGAACAATATCAATGCTAAATTTAAAAAACACCACCATAAACTTGTTTGCAGTTACTATATTTAAGATGCAGAGTTATAACTTTTAAAGAAAAAGTTCCACATTTCAGGAAAAAAGTTATTCAAATCATATGACTCTTTACTCATCTACTTAGTAATTTTGAAATTTATTTATTTTAAAAGTATTTTACCATCTATTGAATAGTCTTCAAGAGAAGATCTGATTTAAAGAAAGCAATGATGCACATATTTAAATTTTTTTCCAGATTACTTTTTCTTTTTAAACATCTAGACACAGGCAGTGAAGTACTACGCTTAATTGAGGCTGAGTATAAGCAGGTCATGGACAAGCTATTTGTTTCTTAAATCTAAACTTCTCCTGTTTCATAGGTAAAGCATGCCACCAAGAATTTTTGGATATGTCATGTCCTTTCAGAAGTCTCATATTCAACGTAAACCATGAATCAGGAGCAACTAATTCTGCCAAGCGACACTCAGTTCCCCAGGTTCCCAAATCCAGTCCTTCCATGAACAGTAAACAAAAGCACCCCAAATCAGGTTGTTGTGTTTATAAATCACTTACGCAAAACTTTGAAGACAAATATTCCTCCTTCTTCTGCAAATTCATTGATACTCTCATTCCTTAGCTGAACTTCATTAACAAGACAATGTAAGTTAACTTTTCATAAATGGCCACTGCCTGAGGTTTTCTGCTATCAGCTTTAGACCATCACCTCCTTCATTAACACTAAACAGCATAAACAGCATGGATAGGCATTTAAGTGGAAGTAGTGGGGAATCTACGTGGCTTTAAAACCTTCAGTTGAAGAAACTTTCTCCATACAGAGAAGCTCCCAAATTTTAGCATTTACTTAAGAAACAAAATGAAAAATGTTTTAAAAATACACTACTGTCTACCCCCCTAGCTTAGGGGTTCAAACGTGTTAGATAACGTAATGGCCCTCAACTTCCTCAGTTATGTTTGTTTCTGCACACAACACAGAATTTTTGTTCTACTGTATTTATTTGGACACTCTTTATTCCAGAACAGACCCTCTTGCTAATTCAGAGCTGCTTCTCCTAATCAAGGATCATAATTTGCTTTTGATTTACCTGCACCTTGCAGATTCTTCCTTCAGTTGTCTTGCTACTGCGCTCTCTCTTTTCAGAGTCTTCTCTGAATTGGAACTTCCATTTAATAGATGCATTTTTGGTAAACACTACTTTCTGCCAAACTACTTGCTATGTTTAATATTCTACTTTCCAGAGTTTTGACTTACACAAAAAACAAAAAACAAAAATCACATATTTTGCTTCTTAACAAGTTGGAGGGGATATAGTGAGGAGTATCCTGAGGCACACCAGGAAAAAGCAAAAAGGGGAAGAGACAAATGAGAAGCAGATTATGAAAGCTAAAGATGTCTGAAGGACGAATGATACAGAGGAAAGGTGAACGAAGAACATGAGAAAATAAGGCAGAAGGACTTACTGAAAGGTTCCTAATGAAATTAAAATCTGAATAAATAGAGAATGGACAGGACAACATGACAAAAAATGAAACTCAGATTAGCAAAGTTGCAAAAAGAGATGCAAGGACTGCAAAGAGTGCGGCTTGAAGAGTATAAATCTAAAATATTTGTGCATGACTGAATGATCTCTAGATAACTTGGGCAAACATTCCAAAGCTCAAAAAAATGCTTGCACAATGAACAGTGCAGGGAACAAGACACAGCCCTGAAGGCAGCCTTTGGCATTTTAGTGCTAAGAGCAAAGATAACAAAAGAGAATTTCAGCAAGACAGAAGGAAGTGAAGTACAGTAGGGCAAGCAAAAGAACTACAAGTTCTTTTTTTTACAAGAGATTTGTAAGACAGAGGATGTTTAGTAAGCATAAGAGGCTGTCAGCTCCAGCATGGTGCTAGCACACAGCTGCCATTCGTTTCCAAGCTACTCATCTGAATCACACTCTCCTAGTCAACCTGACAATTCTGTGACAATCTAACCTTCTGACCAATGCAGGATTTATCTTAGCTTCTAGATATTTCTATAGATTCTACATTTACCATTGTGTAAAGAACTTGAGTCCAAAAGTTAAGTGCAATAGATTGCCATTTCATAGTAATTTGTACCCAAATCCATGTAACACATTTGTTATCTTCTTTGACTTTTTGTGCATGCTAATCTGTAACATGATCATAATAGAAAAGGAAACTACAAAAATGAAATCAAAATCCACATTTTGATTGCATTGTGATGTCTGCTTCTTTGGTCATGTGCTGGCAAGGTGCAAAGTACCTCTCCCTCCAAAATAACACAGGCAACAAAACATTACAACCATTCACGGAGACCGTATCTGCTTTGTGCTCACATCTGAGGTTGCCTGTATGAAGGGAGCAAAGTTTAGGTGCCGAGAATATTCTTTGAGAACAATCCAGCTATGCATTAGATACTTCATTTAATTTGTTAAAAAATGCCTGCAGAGCATTATTTGGAACTCTTTCAGAAACCTCTAAGATGGATCTGCATGGGGATTAACAATCTATTACTCGTCTCTACTTTAGAATATCAAGTGACAGAGATAACCAAAGAAGAATCACTGGTAGACTACAGAGATATTTTAAATCAGTTGCTATATGATGCAAAATGACATTCACTCTGTCCCTTTACAGACTGTTTTTCCATAGCTGAGCTGGGATGTTGAACAGCCCTAGCTGAAATGTCAAGACTAGCTTTCCTTTCAGAGTCCACACTTTTCAAAATGGACGTTGTTTGGCAGGGAATTCAAAGCATTAAAAAAGGATATTTAACCACAGAAATAATTTTATTTTCTCCAAATAGAATGCATTTATTAAATAATACAGGGGACTTCAGAAAAATGTATACAATTATTTCACTCCACATGCACTTACATGCTTTGGCACTCTTGGTCATCTAAATTCTTAGACATAACTACAAAAGAGTTTAATTTTTACTTTCCATTACACATACTTTGATTTCTTCTAGTACCTCACCCTAAACAAATGCTATTTGGGAAGCTGTGATTGCAGGAGACTGAAATCAATTGTCTCAAAATGCTGACTTCTGTACCAGTGCACTGAACACAGCAGGCTACTTGAAAAAATAGCACATGATGCCACATACATACATGAAAGTAGGCTAAATTCAGGTTTCAGAGCAAAGTCCTAGGTTGGATCATACCCTCTGTTGTAAAAAGCTATTTTTTGGGTTCTTGAGAGAGACCAAGCGCTTTTTTTGGGGGGGGGGAGTGGGGCATGTTTTAGTTGGGTTTTTTTGTAATAAAGTAGGGAGATAAAACCCTAATGTAGGAAATTTGTTATCTAATAGGACAACAGGTTGCAAATTTTGAAGAAAAATACTTCAGAAAATGGAATTGGAGACAAACACTTCAGTTCCACTAGAAGTAAAAAACACTATAGTGAGATAATGTCCCACCTATAAAGCCTTAAAGGCCACAAAATTTAATTTTCTTATGAGGCAGCACTAATATTAATGGAGCATGTTCTATAAAACTGTATTTTTCATACTATGACTAGCAATTTATTATTAAAATTTATTATTAAGGCAAAAACATTCATGGAGAATGCCACGTTTTGCAGGCACTAGGGTTAATTGCAGTTTGCTTCTTTTGTTCAAAGCTTTGAAAATAAAGACAGGATATGTGTCTCTTCCTGCAATCTTAAAACAATATTTAAATTGTACAAATCAGGTGTGGAAGGAAAATTAAGGCCTTTTTAAGGAGAAAAAGAGATGCACACTAGCCAAAACAAGCATGCAGAGCAATATGGGAGTAATTAGAGAATGAGATGGAAATAAGTTCTATGACAACCTTAATTTTGATCCTTTCTCCATTCTAAATATTTGACTTTGTAAGATTGTTAAATAAATATGAAAGATGCCTTTCTACATATAAATACATGAAATAAATTTAAACAGCAATTATTAACCAGAATTGTTCTCATTGAGTCTACTACAAATCTGACGTGTGAAACTATAATATAAATATTTTTCCTTTAATCAGTTTTAATAACAATAATTAGCATTTTCAGAAAAGAATCAAGGATTAAAGTGTAACAATGTAACTTCATAGAACCATACCTGATGGTCATAAGGGACAAAAGCCTACAGCTTTCTCTTGAAAGCATTCTTAAAAAGTCATGTGTGAGTTCGATACTGTTTCAAGTGAAAAAGTTTTGATTGGTTTTGCTTTGTTTAAAGAACTTTGAAATAAAAGTAATCCTGAAAGCATCAAAACATCAAAATAAACACTTAACTAAAATCATAAAAAGAAGCTACACAATTATTTAGTAAGTAATATTGGACTTGTACAGATAGTTCTGCTGTATATTTAGGTATATGCTCAGGAATGAACAGACAAACTGATTCCAAGCTCAGAGCAGCTTGTGCAGATACTAAACAGATTTATATGATACTTAGCCTACCATGGTAAAACTAATCACTGAATTAATTGAATCAGTTACACTTCAGAAAAATGAGAAAATGCCCAAATCTAGGCAGCCTCAGATAATATTGTCTTAAAACAGAGCAGCTTGGACTAAAATTAATCAATTGTCTGTGGGTTCTTTGTTGTTGCAAGTAGGATAAGACTGATGAAAATTAATTTTCCTTTTCTATAAGGGCATCAAAAGCTAAACCTTGCTTAATTACACACCAAATCTGCATCTCAGTTATGATCATCTAGAGGTTTTTACATCATAGGCTGAGAAAAAGTAGTAGTGAAATACCAGTGAAGCATAAGACCATTAATTATTGTTGTATTGAGAACCATCTCTGTATTTTTTAGCTTATTAGTTAAATATAGTTTAAAAAGCTGTTCTAACACTCTCATCACCTTCTGAAAAAAAGTCCCAGAATTATCTTCAAGTAAAAAATTGAAATCTTTGACTATTCCAATTTCTATTACTTCAAATACTAATCTGAAAAAGGTCTCATTAACAGCTTTCAAGATTAGCTCTCTCAGAAAATGCTAGTCTTAGGTTCATCACATTAATTGTACAATGTGGCCCACAGATTTCTGTAGTTCCTTAAGACATAATTTAATGCCCACATGACAAAAAGAATAGTTTCATAGAAAGGGAAAAATAATTAACCATTTTCTGAACATTCTAACATACAAAACTTCCTCACTGCTACAGAAAACAATGAAGTGCAACTATTTCCATATTCACCTCTCATTACTCTCATCAAGCCCCAAACGAGCTTAAAAACAAAAAACATTTCACCATATGGAAAATTAGCTCCTTCACTTCTCACCAGAAGAAGAGCCAGTGAAGAGCTGAGATCATTCCATCAATAATTACGTTGACATATTATGATTTAGCATAGAGGCTGTGATGAATACAGCTGGCTTTATTTCTCAGAAGGTCATACACCCAACACAACAATGTGGAATTGATTTTGAGCCCTCTTCACTGCTTGTCATAGTCACTTGTGTGCAGAAAAGAGCAAACAACCATAATAAATATTAAGGAACTTACAAATGTTTTTAAATAGTTGATTATCCCAAACAAACACTTTTTACCCACTATAAATTTAAAGGCTCTGTTTTTTCACTAAAGCAGAATTTCTTTCTTGAATACAGCAACATGAATAATTGATTCGAAACATAATTATTAGCTGCTTACAATTTCACCACAGCAAATATAGTTTGTGACTCACTTTAAGGTAAAATACAAAGGCTACTACAGCATAAGCACTTAAAATTTGTGCAGCTACTCTGTGTGCTGCTGCTGAGCAGCATCTATACAGGTCCTTTACAACAGTGGCAGGCTACTTGGATGATGTTTGAGAAGTGAGCTAATTGCTTGTGACAGTAACACTGAACCAGGACATTGATATTGTAGCTATTAACAACAACTACTTCTACCCAGAACATTCAAATTCAGAGTTATTTTCAGATAAATGCAAATAAAGATGAGCATTCTTAATTTCTTCAATACAAGAGACCACAACTGATCTTGTGAAGGAATTAAATGATCGTCACACCTGCAGACACAACCATTACTTTTATTCTTAATTCAAGTGGACCCCCAGAACATATTTTTATATCAGAGGTCACTGTAACAGGACCAAATCCAGAGCTTTGGTAAAGAAACAAAACCAATTAGACAACTTAAAAATCAGTATAATTTCAGCACTTGTGCTCTTAGACATCTCTCCTAAACTTTAGTCCTATTTCAACACATTCAGGGGGCAAATGGGTAAGAGGTTTCTTTGTGATTTTTTAATTTATTTGTATGACTGTTTTAGGAATTAAATAGTCCTGTATTTTTAAAGCTTTTTTAGTCCTCTTGTTTATAATACGATATAAACAATATAAAATAAATATAATATAATAAAATACAAGATTTACTGAAAATATTTGTATTGAATAAACGTCACCAACTGGAACTAAAAAGTTTGTAGCAACATGCAGTGATGAATCCTATTCTTGACTATCATAAAACTGTGTATGTTTTGTTTCTTATTAAAGGACAAAAGACAGGCATTAACACACTAAATAACCCAGAAAACAGAACCCTGACAAACTAAACACTGTGTACCTTAAGGAAAGGCCCTAAAGAGCTGGTGCGGCCTTTAACAGACTAAGCAGTGCTTTCCCAACATTGAAAAGTGGAAAGTTTTCTTTGCATCTCCAAATAGCTATTTCATTAGCATGGATTTGTTCAGCTACATATGCAGAAATACTAGAATTCTTGGGAAAACTAAGCAACAAGTAACCTGCCTGGTCTTTTATCATTGTTATAACTATGTTTTATTAGACTGCAAAACCTTTTGTACAAAAAATCTTGTAGATTATCTAAATCTTGTTGTTCTCTCTTATGAAAAGAGCAGCACCATAGGAGTTGTCACGAATGGTGCTACTCTTTGCATCAACTCATTAATGAAAAACTGCAGCATTTGGATGGAGAAGCAAAAGAGCTCTTTAATCTGATTATGCAAATCAAGATTGATTACTAAACCAAATATTCATACCTGACTACATAAATCAAGATCTCTAAGTATTTGTGAAACACTGCTCCCAGCTTTATCAAAAGAAGTCATTCTGCATCAAAACAGGAGACTAATCTCCAACCCTTCCAGACTGGCATACCCACTACCTCCCACAGCCACACAGGTATGGGATTTCAACACTCTTTAGATAGAGAATGTAACACCAATGTGTGCAACAAGCTGGCCAACAACATCATTTTAGCTACAGTCCCTATACAGAATCACAGATCAACTAGGTTGGAAGACCTTTGAGATCATCAAGTCCAACATGTGATCAAACATCCCCATGTAAACTAGACCACGGTACTAAGTGCCACACCCAGTCTCTCTTTAAACACCTTCAGGGATGGTGACTCCACCACCTCCCTGGGCAGCCCATTCCAATTCCCAATCACCCTTTCTCTGAAGAACTTCTTCCAAATGTCCAGCCTAAACCTCCCCTAGTACAGTGTAAGACTGTGTCCTCCTGTCCTGTCACTGGTTGCCTGGGAGAAGAGACTAACCTCCACCTGGCTACAACCTCCTTTCACCCATACATCTATAAAACCAACCATAACAGTACATTCCTGATACTGTTCAACTGATCTTTTTTTGCTTTTTGAAACAGATGGCATACAGAAGGGATAAGCTGCTCTGGTTCTACTTCTATCCACAGAAATAGAAGCAAATGTAAATTTCTCTGCCACTCTTCTTTTTCTTTTAACTGAAATTTACCTCCCAGCTCTGTCATCACTGATGGGCTGAACAGTGGCACCTTTCAATAAAGCCTGGGTATTTAACTAGGATTCAAGAAAAAATTGTTAGCTGTACTTAACATTTGCCAGCAGCATGCAGCAACTCTGACATGACCTAAACAAAGGCTTCTCTTCTTTACCCTCAGAGCTAAAATTAGCCACAAAGATGCAAAGAAAAATAAATATTCCATCCTTTTCCATATGCACAGGCAGCTACAAGCTTTCTCTTTCTTGTTGCTCCTTATTTGTGGTTAAAACAAGTGATTTCTTAATGCAAGTGAAATAAAGACAATTCGCATCATAAGATTCACTGGCACAGTCCAGGAAATAGTTTGGATTACAAGGCACATTTTGTATTCAAGTAAAAGCAGTATCTAATTCATAAAAGAAAAATCAAGGTGGTATGTACTACCACAGCAGGAACTTGAAAGAGCATATGTCCCAATAAGTTATTCCTCTTTTCAACACACAATAATCTTAGCAACCACATCATCATGCTTTATAAATATACTACAGTTTACATCAGTCTACATTTCTCCAATTTAAATAGACTGAGGTATTTTAGAACATGAAGAGTACTGGAAAGTTCTTAAGGTACCTTATTGTTTGTGTGGAAAATCAACAGTGAGGTAGACAAAACATAAGAAAATTTTGAAAAGTTGCAGTGGAGTTTTGTTTATTAATTCAGCCTGTGTCAATATTCTCATGCTATGCAAATACAGAAAAGTTCATTTTATAAAAGAAAATTCTGCCTACTATTATACAACAGAAATGGAATAATTTATTACAGTAATTAGATAATTCATATAATAGGTAAATAGCATGCGACAGGCTTGTATGTCTTTTCTTCATATAAATGTTTTAGGACTCATATTTTAAAAAACAATCATTCAACTAGAAAATAGCAAAAAAAACCCACAAAAACTGACCTGTGAAAGTGATATAAAATGCTCCTTTTTATCATTAAAATTCTGATTCTTATGGGTAGACTTTATTAAACACAAAGATTTCCCACCATTTTCTAAAAGCATGCCACATAAACCACCTACTTAAGATCTGATTTAGTTTGATTATTGCACAGGCTCATTGGAGGAAGACTATTTTCATTCTTAGAAAACAGACTCAGAAGTTTCTTAAGCTATTCAAGCCCCCTCTCAATAAGTCACTCACCTCTTCCTTCTTCCAATCTATGTCTCCTAATTACACGTTGCCGCTTTTCCTCTTGTCGTAGCTGAAGGTGCTCTTCAATATTAACTCCAGGAACAGGGACAGCTAAATAGATTACGAAAATAAAATACGTAAAATTATCTTTAAAATTGTTATGGTGGCAATAAACCCTAAAAGAAGTAAATGAAAACTGAAAACCTACTTATTAGCTGCTCTTTACATGGCCCTGACAATAAACAAAAAGGACTTGAGTAAATTTAAGAGAGTTCTAAGCTTTATCTCCTAATTTCCTGGTTTTCATGAATCTGACAATTCCAACATCACTAAGTAGTACTCAGGCATATACATACTTATGTGTTGTCATGGGTTCTCCCCCAGAAAGTTTCAGAAAGCATTATTAAAACAAGCGTATGATTGCTTATATTTTTAAAAGGTTTTACATGAGTTAGCCATGTTTTAGTTTGAGAATGCTTAAATCCTGATAAAAACATTATATAAAAATTTTCAGGATATCAAAAAGGACAAGATTAACCTTATAGCATCAGCATTAGTATCATAACTGCACAGGTCACAGGGTGGCAGAGGTGACTATAGTAAGGGTAAGCTTAGAACAGTTCACTTAACAGAATGATCTCACTTTGCTGTATCAACAATAAATCTGACTGTTGAGCACCATTTTAACAATATTATATGAAAACTGTCCTGTAGCGAAAGTGTGTAAACGAATGTACTGAGAAAAAAAATAGGTGCAATAAAAAATGAGAATTAAAAGCCATTTTGCTAATTTCATATCACTTACCCAGCAAGAGATCTAAGGGTATCATCTCTTTTACAGCATCAAGGATTCCTCTTTGCCTTGCTTCCTGGCCATCCAGCTCTCTAGCACATGCCTTGCAGCAGCCACACACAGCACAGCCTGACTCACCTGAGCCACAGCCACAGATTCTGCAGCGAACAGAGTTGCTCTATCACTATCTTTTATTTTTGTGCATTACTGATACCTTTGTAATTAAAACATAGATTATTACTTTGTTTTATCTGTAGACATGCAAGTTTTCCTGACCTAAGCAGGAAGGACAGCTAGTTTAAATCCTAGCTGCTGTTGCATGGCGCCAGGACCTGGCTGACCACTGACTTGACTTCTCAGCATTAACTTTTCCTTATTTAATTTAATGTACACCTCATGAAAACATGAGCAAGGAAACAACGAGAACACAAAATGCTAAAGAAATAGTAATGGTGACACAGAGGGTCTCTGTAGCTCAACTAAGCAGTAACAGATAAAAGCAACTTGAACAGCAAGATAAACTTCCAACGGAAGGATGAAGAAAGGTTACCCTGAGCCAGCAGCTCTGTGAAGTGACAAATTACATTGGTATTCATATCCAACAGCTTCCATCAAAGAACTCCATGATAAAATTAAAAAAAAAAGTTTTTAAAACTATATCACCTGCAGACACAGGCTATTTACAGAAATTTTAAGCTATTTCTGATTTTAAAAGCAACATACAACTATATATTTAGCTAAAAGTCACCTCAGATGGAAACTTTAACTCAGTTCACATTCAAGAAGTGCTCTAGCCATCCAACTCACTGTACCACCCACATTCCCCCAGATTTGCTTACCCTCCAGGTACTCTATCAGGGCGCCCACTACTAACGCAGCTGGCTCCATAGCCTGTGCAATCTCCACATACAGTGCACACCATACACTGCTCCAGCTTCCATTTATGCATCCCTGGAGGGCACATCATGGACTTCTCATCTTTTTCATCCAGCTCCTCTTCCAGGTCTTCATCCATTGCTGTTGCCATGTTCTCAACTCCAAAACCTAATTAAGATATTGAAATAAGAAATACTTGCTTTCTGAGGCCAGCAGAAAGGGTTCTGGTTACAGAGAGAGGTAAGGACAGGCTGGACTGGGCTCTGAGCAACCTGATCTGGTTAAAGACGTCCCTACTCATTGCCAGAGGGTTGCACTAAATGACCTTTAAAAGATTGCTTCCACCTCAAACTATCCTAGTGTCTATGAACACTGGCTTACTGATGAAGCTCTGAAGAACACTCACAGATCAGGTTTTAAAAGGAATGACTACGAATGCCTGATTTGCCTGCTCAGCCAACACAGTGAAATCTCTCTCTGCATGGGCATGCTTGATTTTTTAAGCCATAGAATCACAGAATCACAGAATGTGTAGGTTGGAAGAGACCTTCAAGATCATCGAGTCCAACCCAGCCTTAACACCTCAACTAGGTCATGGTATCAAGTGCCACATCCAGTTTCCTTTTAAACACATCCAGGGATGGTGACTCCACCACCTCCCCGGGCAGACTATTCCAATATTTAATCACTCTTTCTGTGAAAAACTTCTTCCTAATATCTAACCTATATTTCCCCTGACAAAGCTTAAGACTGTGTCCTCTGGTTCTGTCAGTTGCTGCGTGGAGAAAGAGACCAACCCCCATCTGACTACAGTCACCTTTCAGGAAGTTGTAGAGAGTGATAAGGTCACCTCTGAGTCTCCTTTTCTCTAGGCTAAACAACCCAAGCTCTCTCAGTCGTTCTTCATATGGCTTGTTTTCCAGTCCCTTCACCAGCTTTGTTGCCCTTCTCTGGACACGTTCAAGCATCTCAATGTCCTTCCTAAACTGAGGGGCCCAGAACTGGACACAATACTCAAGGTGTGGCCTGACCAGTGCCGAGTACAGGGGAAGAATGACCTCCCTGCTCCTGCTGGCCACACCATTTCTGATACAGGCCAGAATGCCATTGGCCCTCTTGGCCACCTGGGCACACTGCTGGCTCATGTTCAGCCGGCTGCTGACCAGAACCCCCAGGTCCCTTTCCTCCTGGGCACTGTCCAGCCACACTGTCCGCAGTCTATAACGCTGCAGGGGGTTATTGTGGCCAAAGTGCAGGACTCGACACTTGGACTCATTAAACTTCATTTTGTTGGACTCTGCCCATTGACCCAACCATTCCAGATCTCCCTGCAGAGCCCTCCTATCTTCCAAGCGGTCAACACATGCTCCCAGCTTCGTGTCATCCACAAATTTACTAATGAAAGATTCAATACCCTCATCCATATCATCAATGAAAATATTGAACATGTTGCATGTATTCAAGTGTTAGTGTTGAAATTACATTTTATGTTTAGCTTTGTTTTCACTTCTGATATTTGCCAGCACACAAAAGAAAACGAAAAAAAAATTAAGGTCCCACACCTTTTCCTCCCTGGCTCATAGAGCCTGTGTCTCGTCCACACTGCCCTTTATTATTTACTCCAAATGTCCAAACTTCTCCATTCTTCATTAGCACACAGGTGTGAGCTTTGCCCATGGCTACTTGAGTCACAAAATGACCTTTCAAATCTGTTACTAAACCTGCAAGACATAAAACACTTGAGTGACAAATTGCACTTTCTAGTCAAGAAGGAAACTCAATGATGTAACAAAATTGTTAGTGGATATTGAAAATTTTAAAATTTACAAGAAGGGAGAAAAAACAGATATACAAAACAAGTGCTAGAATAAAAAGTATAAAGGAAAACAATGCTTAGGCCACTTGTTCTGCAAAAAATGAAAAGCCAAAAGCAAACCTAAAACTGCTGCAAATCACTTTTTGTTTTGAAAAAGAATTGTAAAAGAGTCATAAAGGCATTGGAGTTTATTTCATTAATATTTTACTTAAACTGTGGTGTACAGAATCACCTGCTACCTTATGAGCAGAGAAGCACATAAGGCCTAGTTTCCAGCAGCCTTTGTTTGTAGCAAAGCACATCTTGTTTCTTTGACTTCTTCCTGTGCGGCCTTCTTATATCAGATTAATACAAGTGAATTTTTTTCTTCTCCTTAGTGGAAGAATTAATTTGGATATTTGTCACCATTGACACTGAATTCTTCTACAGAACTTTAGGAAACTGCCTTTTTCTACCCTTCTGTTGTATTTGTTTGAATCAACAGAATATCAGAAATACATTACAAAAGTAAGAAACACACAAACAACATTTTCATGGGCCAAATAAAAACTTCCATACTCATTTCAATTACTTCAGCTGAAAAATCATTTTAAAATGAACATTAACTTACTTGTACTATCAGAGTAAATGGCATCTTTTCCAAACATGTA
Source organism: Sterrhoptilus dennistouni (assembly GCA_013397095.1). Classification (NCBI taxonomy): domain Eukaryota; kingdom Metazoa; phylum Chordata; class Aves; order Passeriformes; family Zosteropidae; genus Sterrhoptilus; species Sterrhoptilus dennistouni. The sequence goes on from VWZU01007617.1 coordinate 1,030,258, forward strand.
GAGTTCTCCATCTTTGGAAATTACGGAACTGCTTCCATTATTGCATGCTGTAGATATGACAATCTTTCCTTCCATTTTAATAATTTTTTTAGGCTTATATGGTTTTGATTGCCGTCTGCTTTTAGCTTTAAATAAATAAATTACAAGTAAATCTACCAAAAGTCCCCAAAACATCACAAGCATAATCATTAGTTTTCACACCACTAATGAAAAAAAACCCCAAACAAACAACTAACTATATGTACAATCTCCTGGTCTAATTATAATTGGATTATACTGGCTCCTCTCAAAAAATTCAATGGCAAGCACAGATTTGATTAGATCAGTATCTTTTAGAAATGATTCTTCAACTATTTCAAAACACTTTAACTATCCTTATCAATCTAGCACATCAGCATCTACCATCTGTTCCCTAAAGTGGAGTATTTAATTTAATAGTACAGCAGATCACAGCTTCAGGGCACCTAAAACTATCTCACAAAGTCTATTTCAACCTACACACACAACTACAGAAATCAAGCCAAGGAAATGTGTTAATTTTGTATTGATGAGGCATTTGTTGGTCTGAAGATCAAATTAATCTGTCCTCCTTAACGTCTGAAGAATTCTGATTGATCAAGCACAGAACATCTGCTTCTACAAGTTCTTATCAATCCACCTCTCCAGCAAAACACCCTTTTCCAAAGCTCAATAAAACAACAGCGAAAAGGCAAAAGTTTGGCTCCATGGTTTTTCAAAGTCCCAGGCAGTTAGCATGGCCTCTTGACCAAATTCACAACTGTCTTTTCTTGGGACAACTCTAAAATAATACTTCCACCACACAACCCAAACTGTGGTAAAACAGATCAGATTCTGTAGCTGGGTAAGGTTACTCTTCTTCTCAAATTAAAAACTCTTAAAGAGGCTTTTACTAAACAACTGTCCAAGCAAGCAATGATACATACTTGATTCACCATCCTCTCCTTTACTAGCAGAACCTGTGAAGAATATGCTTCCATCCTCAGCAACAAGTAAGGCATGTGAGCCATCATGTCCAACAGAAAACTGAATAATCTTTGGAGATTTTGTGATTGGGAGTTCGACCCATTTGCCTGCTGAAGGGCCACCTTGTTTGATTCCAAGGCTCTGATACTTGCCAGTATAATAAATCTAGGAGAAAAAAGTTTATCAGTTTCAGTTATGCCACAGCACTTCAAGCTTATATAATTCTCAAAGTTGCACTGTTTTTAAATTCTTTCATTTCAAACCACATCGCACTCTTCCTGACTTTGCTTATGCCATTTCAGTAGCTCTGTCTCAAACCAATCAATTTTGACTTAATGGGGGAAAATTCTGCTTAGATTCTTAGATTAGATTGTTTTAAAGTGTGATTTCTACTGAGCCAGTGAGTGAGTTTTCATATGTAAATGTTTGGCTAGATGAGTAGAATACACAAGTAAGAACAGAAGAAACTACTCAGAGGAAACTAAGCATTTAAAACACCTCACAAAAATGTCTGGTCCATGTAAAAACAAGATGGTATTACAACAATAAAATTAATTCATAATAACAAATTACGACATATTTTAATATGCTTCAGTACATTTGTGAAACATGTTTAGTAAATGCACAGTAACAACTGACTACATAGTAACAGAACAAAATGTTTCACATGAACACATATGAAAACACTGTCATGAACTAAAAAGTTTCCTTTAGAACCGTGCAACTCAACAGCTCTATAAAACTGGTATGTCAACCTATGGGGCACCTAAAGCCATTTTACATTGCCTTATATATTGTATTTCCTACCTTCACAGACAACTTTATAGACCAAACCCAGGAAATTTGTTAATTTTATACTGAACAGGCATTATTGGTAGTTGAATGATAATCCATTGGTAACTGAAAGTTAATCCAACTCCCCCAGTGCTGAAGAGTTCTATTTGATCAAATTCTGTTACATAACATTGAAAGTTCTTTAAAAATATTTACTCATTAGCATTTTAAACAATCACACTGTTCTGACAGCAGAAGAGCAAGGCCTTCATTCCAACAGAGCAATACAATTTTGAACATGTAATTAAGAACTATGCTTCTACAAGATAAATAGTATTAGTCTTTCACACTGAAACAGAAACACAGTAAATAGAAAAACAGCAAATAATGTGAAGAGTCAGTGACAATATTATTTCTAAATTTCCATGAATATCCAAATGCCTCTAAAAAAGTCTCCACTGAGCAGAACCATATATCAAATCATTAAGAACAGATTTAAAGAAATCAATTGAAAAATTTGCATAGGGGAATCAATAATTCTCTAAAGGACCAGAAAATAAATCAGGATGGCATTTAAATAAATTACTGTGGTCAGACTGTGGAAAGTTTGAGATGGTAAAGTTTGCAAAGGTGCCAACACATCATTTATAGACAGAAGGCAATTTTGCTTCCCAAATTTAAAACAAAGCCCTTCATTGTAAGACTGACTGTAGAAATTCCTCTAAATTCAAGTAATGGGTTTCTCACGGGTTCCAATTATCTGTTTATGCTTTTAAACAACTATTTGTCCTTTATGTTTGAAAGCAGGCTCTGAAAAATATATTTGAATACAATCACAGACATATATTCTAACATACTGAAAAGGCAAGAAGAAATTATGGAAAATAATGGTTAAATTAAAAAAACACAGAAATCTGTTGGTGCAATTTGCTATTTACAACAGAGTATTTTTAGTACCTTTCCACTAGCAGTTTTCATCAGTGCAAACTCTCTCCCAGCACCAAGGACAGCTGATTCCTCATCAAATCCTGTACCTGCACAAGTAAGATTGTGTTAACTGAACAGTTTAACCAGGCAGTTTCACAGACCAGTTACCTATCCAACTTTGCAGGTCCATGTAGCCAAATATGCTTTTTTTTTTTCTGATAGAGCCAAAAGCAGGCTCAACAGAGCAAAAATACCCCAAAGCAAAGGCCAAGTGATTTTTTTTCCCAAAATACCTTCACAATTCTTCACCTCAGATTCTGATGCAAATGTGTTTTTCAATGTAATTCTTTCTCCCTTTAATCCAGTTCAGTGGTCCTTGTAACTTGTTAACTTTGACTCACAGCAAGGGGTTCTACAGCATAACTACGTTTTATAAAGTCACAGCTTCAGACAATTCTATATTTATCATAGAATGGAAGGAAAATACTGGAAAACCATGAACACTACTAGGGACAGAATGGGTGTATGGATTTGACTCTGAGTCAAATAACACTTAATCAGTTTCAAACACCTCTCCATGTGTTTATTATGGAGCAATACCTTCCTGCACATAGTAGAACCAAAGGAAAGCACCATGTTTCAGCTCTATTGTTGGAATTACCAGGCTTGTTATTTCAAAGAAGAGAACTTACTGATAATGTGCAAATCTTTCTCCAGATCAAACAATGAGATGCCACAGGCATGTAAGCATTTTCTTGCAAGCTTAAGCTGCAGTTCTTGTTGCAATACTGGCTCAGTACTTGTGGCAAATATTCTCACTACAAAGCCATCCTGCAAGAAATACAAAACCCCACTTAATACTGTATAAGAAATGAATTAATTTACTTCTCGAGTCCAAAGTGCATTGACATATTATTTCAGAGTAAATGTCAGAGGACACATTGATAAAGTAACATTTATTATAACATAACATTTACTGCAGAGAAGAAAAGAATAAAGTGGCCATCAGGACAAGCTAAAGTAAGTATCTGACTCCTTAAATAGAATTTGAGTTTTATGAAAATGCCGTGAACACTACAAAAATAGTGAACTGCTGTAGAAATCTTACTTTTGTAAATATTTGCATCTATGTTTAAGGCCTCAACTTCTCCTGATTCAGAACCAACATTCTGCATGCAGAGTGATTGCTGTTAAGAGTAGGTAGAAGAGTTTTCTGTTTACAAGTGCAGAGTATCTTCATTTGGACACGTTAAAAAAAACCCCAATCGTTCTGTTAGTAGCGAAACGGATTAATCCTGCCTTTCTTACAGTTGATGTTTAGCATCTTTTGACAACCCAGTTGCACCCCCATCCCTATTTTACAGATTTCTCACCACCAAAAAAACCACACCAGAACTAAAAACATAGTAACTGTCTGCTGAAAAGAAAACAACCATCACTATAGTTTTGTCCCTAGCACTTCTTTGATTGAGCTTCTACAGATTTGGCCAACAAGAAATTTTCACACCCAAAAATTAACTGGAATATAGTCTATTTCCTATTTCTTCTAGTTAAACTGCCTGAAATGCCCCAATAAGTTCCAAAGCAATTACAGGAAATTAAATCAAGAGAAAAGTTTATCTTTAAGCGCCATGAAGCTTATCCCACAAAGAACCTGTAGAACATGTTAAAAAGACATTACTCAATGTACAAGATTTTTTTTCCCTGAAAGAGCAATGGAGTTTCTTAAAACTTATCTGAAAAATAAAAAATCAATCACAAATCAAAGTTGTGTGAATTAATACCAAAATACTGGGGGGTTTATGCACAAATATGGAAGTTTCTCATTATTTCTAGTTACATGGATTTCTTTCTTAGTCATGTTAGCGAAGAAAAAGCCAAACATGAAGCAAAAAAGAAGCTACAAATATTGTAGAATAAAACCCAGCTGAGAAAAAAATAGTTTACCCATCATCTGTAAAACTTACATCTCTAGATGCTGCTATTTGATTAATATATTCTCCATCTGTGAAAAGGATATTCTGGCCTTCAGTATGACAATCTGTGAGAAAAAAATGAAGTACACTCCATCAGTTTATATTAGCATACATACACACACTGATCTCTCCTTCTGTCTAACTCATTCTCACTTCAATCAGATTATGAGAGTTCCACTTTGTCTCAAGTGAGATGATACCATTCTGATAATATATTCTTTTGCATGAAGATGTCCTGTCTCACCAAAAGCATCTAAATCTCCTTAGCTCTTGTAAGAGTTACTGCAGTACTTTCCGTTGCATGAAATGTAAATGGTTACACCCCAATATTTAAATGCAGAAAAAAAGCATGTTGTATTCACCTGAGAGGCATATTCTAAACTATTACAACACAACTGAATTCAAATATTGCAGGACTATTAAGGCTTTCTCCTTCCCCAAAGACTTTTTTTAATATGAGGACCATTATCTTTAAAGAAAAAATTGCAGCATATAAAACTAACAGAAATAAATGAATCATGGGTTTCATTATCCATCCCATTTTAAAATTATTTTTAAATTTCCCCGAACTATTAACTGAACATCTGGGGTTTTTTTTGAAAACTATGAAGTACATACTTGAATACACTACTCATTTATTGACAATAGTCTGCTAATTCCAAGAAAATTGGGCAAGGAAAGTATTCTACCCAAATTAGGAGGAAAAAAGAAAAAGACCACTTTCTCTGCAAGTTTAAACCTATGTCCCTACACCATTTCTTCTTCCCTTCCTGTGCTGTTGATGGAGCTACTGGAAAAGAGATTGGTATCATATGGTTTGTAAGATATTTGTCTCATTGATTACACACAGGAAAGAGTCCTCTTCCAAAAATACTACAGGACAGCCATTTTACACTCCAAATATTTGCTTCATAACCTTAACAAACATCCAGTATTAGCATTTTATCTAATAAATTTAATGCTAAATGAAGCACACAATATCTTTCTAGCACAACCAGGAAGTTTGCTCTTTTTTACTACTTAGCCAGAGCATTAAAAATAATACAGCTAAAAACACCCCAGAGAAACCTATTGTTTACTTTTTCCTGATATACTGCCCAGTCCAATAGTGTCTTACCAGGAATGGAATATGCATTAGAAAGCCTTCTGTAACTCTCACATCTGGAAACAAAGTACCAAAAGCAGACAATTTTCCTTCCCCTCAGAGCACACCTGGGTATGAATCACAGATCAGGTATGCAGCAAGCATGATGGAGAATGGTAGCAGAAACACTCAAGTTTGAAATATTGCTCTCTCAAAAATCATCTCAGATTTAACAACTAAAGGCTGCTCACACTACTAATTCTCTGTGCTGCAAAGTTGTGTTAGTGATAAAAGGAGTAACAGTAACTGGATGAGAAGTTCCAAAACTAATTTAAATTACATTTCTCCAAAGGTTACAGGAAGCTTGTAAGCATGAAGTTTCCTTGAATGACTGAAAATTACATGCTCACACAAGCAGAACAGCCAAGGAAACAGCATATTCTGGCCACCAGTGGGTCCATACTGCACTATTTAGCCTGTTGCTTGAGTCATTTCAAGAAAGGTGAGTCTCCTGGTAAACATTTCTGGGGGTTGTTCCTATGTTTCATAGATCTGCTCAAAGAGGAAATCTGGAACAGGGATGTGTTTTTGTTTTTTTTAATACATAGTCTCCAGAAGACTTCCTAAATATCAGCACTTGCTTAGCTAACAAACAGGTCCAGCATTAAAAATCAAACTAACAGGAAGACTAAAAAACGAAAGGTAAATGGTGTATCTGGAAAAACTAATATAGTGTCTCAGCTAGGAAGGAGCTTCTATGATCAATCCTAAATCTTATTCAATCTGACTCTGCATATTACTATGGGGGTGAGGATAACCAAGCCTTCTGTCTGGAGATTGCTGTAAGAGAAAGGCTTTATGTTGTACTAAAAACACCTAACTACAGACATCTGCTAATCACAGTCTCCTTAAAGGCTTCAAAGGAAGATGACTGTGAAGTATCACCTTCCACATTCATATTGTGCATTCTGCAACTGCTAATAATGCCGGCCTTGAGATCATCTAGGCTACCTCAGTCAGCAGTTCATTTCACACTAAGGGAATAGCCCTGAGCCTAAGTCACAGAATACTAAAAGCATATGCCATGTGACTTCAATTTCTCCAGCTGAAAAGAGAAACTGTTTTAAGGCATGCAGTAAGTATTACTGTTGAAAGAAATGGCAAAGATGAAAACCTCTGTCAATTCAGGTCTAGTCACCTAGTAGATTCTCATGGAATTCAGACATTCTTTTATGAAATATGGACTGAGAAAACAGATGCACAACTCAGGTACAGTGTATAAATCTTGACAAAGGCATTAGATACAAGACTGTTGACACAGCCTGGTAGCTCCAATATAAGGCTGGATTTGCAAGATCATCTATTAGAGTGGAAAGACTGCCCTTTATAATAGAAGTTTATTGTATCAAGAAGCTGAGAAAGGAGAAAACATTCCAGAGTTCTCTGACTTTTCTAAGGTCATGTTACTTCTACCTAGGATCAACTTCTAACCACATCTCCTAACCTCCTATGCATCCCTTGTACAAATAAATTCTAACATCTTTTTAATGCACTATAACCAGCCCAGGCATTTGCATGAGATTAATTCCAGATAGAGCCATGTCTGAATACCACACCAACTAAGAGCAAATATTTGCTGTGTTCAGCTGTTAGCAAGGTCATTGGCCTCTAGTTCTACCCAGCATTCCTTTTCAGAACTAGATCAACTTGCAAGTCACCATAAGATTTCAGTGGGGCAGCCACTATTCAGAGTTCAGTATCCAGTTTTCCTCAGGTTAGACAACTTCCCCTACCTCCATTTCATTTTTTGTAATGGGAAAGGAAAATAACCAGAAGTGGACCCCCTGGAATTTGTCCTAGGCAAAAGAACGAGGTCGTATCTGCTCACAGTAACACACTGAGATAAATGTGTAGAAGTGCACAAAGCAAAACAGCAAAGTTCAAGGACTGAAATACAAAGGACTGGAGTTACAAAGAACATCTAACACCTACTTTGACACTGTCACAAAGCATACAAAATGCAACTTGCAGACAGTTTGGGAAATTTCTGAATGGATATTCCCATTCAGATTTGCTTTTGCAATTTGTTGAGAAGGCACACTCTCATTGTGCCTTTTTACAGCATAAATACAAGGCAGACTTGCAGAATGACATTTGTCACTGGGATTTGCAAAAGCAAGCTAACAGCTCCAAAGGGTAGACTTTAGATGTCCTCAAATCCCTCCCAAGACTTGCATGAAGAACACTGATTTGTTTACAAATGGTAACATAATTAAGGACATCAACGAACCCTACTGCATAAGAAGCTGGCCTGAGGTGAAGTTGAAAAACCATTCTGAAAGGCATTTTTTGGGTCCTTGAATGTGCTTTCACTGAAAAATCTCATCCAGCCCTCACAAAAAGGAAGAGCATCTTAAAAAGATATCCATACTTTAAGGATGTGCAGAAGGTTGCAATGGACTAGATTCAACATTCAGAACTTGGTTAAAAAATTGCTGCTTGCATTTTAAAGACAAAAATAATAGAGAACTTCCCAGAGGTTTCAGTCAGTGGTTTCTTATCTATGACAGGATGAAACAAAATCATTCTTCTGATGTACAAAATAAGCCTGTCATTGTCTGATTAAAAAAATATTCTTTTGTCCTTTTGTTATTTATGTGTGTAGCTAAGAACAGATGTATTTTACTAGAAGGCCATTAAAGCATGTTTCAGGAACATCCCCATCCTCTAAAGAGACTGAAGTTATGAGACTCCTCTGTAAAAGGACAAGAAAATGACAACAAACCCTCCCCCCACAAAACAAACCCCACCCAAAACCCCTCAAAATTGAAAAAAAAAAAATCCCCAAACAAATAAACCAAAATCTACCACCAATATAAACATCAGAAGCATGATTCACCAGTGTTCATTAGCTGCCTTTGCTTTTTGGATATATTTTTATCCTATTAAAAACCAAAATGGTTTTGTTCATAGTTTATAATTGCCTACATGTAAGAGATCCTGGAAACAAAGTCATACGTGAGAAAAACACTCAAAGTTCAAACGAGAAAAATGAAAATTTTTAGGGAGGAATTTAAGCTCTTGTAGTCTTCAAATTAAGATGATCGCATAACATAAAATGTTGCAAAATTCTTCCAGCAACTGGAATAAGATGCAAGTCCTCTAAGTGAAATACTGAAGCTCGTCTGAAGTGAAGCAAAGCCATAAAGCAATCTATCTGCGACTTCAAAATCCCTCAGTTTCTCCTCTGCTTACCTGAAAGCACATAACATGTAAACAGCAAACTATACCAAACTGCTCTCATCTGGAGGTTCTTACCTGGCAAAGCAACTGTACCGTCTTGTTCCAAAGTTTCAGGGTTTATTCTTACGGCTGTCATACTGTGATTATTTGCATCTCTATATAATAAATAGCCCTGGCAAGAACAAAAGAAAATATGCAGAGATAGGAAAATACTCTTAAATACATTAACAGATGTTAACAGGGAAAAATAAATCCCATCATTATTTTAGATACTGCTTTAAAATAGTGGAAGCCTTTTACATCAAATAATGATCAACATTTTTCTCTACTAATCAAGTTCCACATTAAAAACTGGAAATTTGACTCTCTTCCTTCACTTTCTACATGCCCTAGATTAGCATGCTGAAGCTTGTATACAACTTCTGAAGCCCCACATATTAATTGTTATTTTTAATTATATACAGTTAGAGTTAAAAGCCACAGCCACAGTAAAACCAGTGTTTGTCTCCATTTTTCAAATGAATGCAATAATAACAGGAATTTCAGAAAGCCAATAGATAATGTTGCCCTATATGGAAGGGCAATCAATGTATATTAATGCATGCATTAAACCCTAAAATAAAAAAAATATTAATTAACTACCCTGACTTCCACATTAAAGACATTTTCTTCCATCAAAATTACTGGATAAATAAATCTCAGTGAAATGAGGAAAACAAATCCCCATAAATTAAGCAAAGAGCATTAAAGTAGATAGAAAAGCTTCAATCTAAAAATAACTAATATGATGACGTAAGAAAAATCACTAAGTTAACCAAGCACCTGATGGGAAATTACACTAATGACATATTTTCTCTCTCTTATGGACACATAACTAGCAATAAGAGCAAGTTACACACCTTTCTGTAAATATAGCCCCAGAATGACACTTGTCCGAACTGCAGTGCCTTTGGCTACAGTCAAGTGCCTTTGGCCACTCACTGTGTGAGTGCATACACCTGCACAAGCACCCAAAAAGCATCACATATTTATAGCCATGGACAGCATGTCCAAACATGTGACACTATATAATGAAACCACATGAATCCCGCTCCTTTCCAAACTGATAAAACAGGCTCCAGAATTAATGCATCCACACTCATTTGTTTTGTGCCAGTGTACCTTTTGGTGATCTGCTTTTACATTAAACAAAACCACATTTCATGTATTTGTGTATACACACACACAATAACTGCAATGAAAGAATCTATATTTGTAATGAACAATTTCACTTCAAAAGCGTGGCAAGAAGTATACTAAAAATCACACTGGGGCAATGAGATCACTTAGTTAACAATAAATTAATTGTTCTCTGAAATGTATTTTTTTTTAAGTTTTGAGGACTTTTTATAATGAGTAATAAAGGTGTAAAAAAAAGTGGTTGATATTCCAGAAACTAACTCTAAAAAGTCCAAACCATCCAAATATAATTAACTCTGCAACGACAATGCCAACAATTATCTTTAAGTATTGTTTACATATGCTCAATCCTCCCCAAAACAGCATTTCCTTATTCTACTGCAGATGTTTCCATGTCAATTTCTTTTCAGAAACAGGTATTTCAAATATTTTTTACATGTTTGTTGCAACAGCACTTTTTTACATCCACTGACACGCACTTAGAAACACTCATCAATTGACTGTTCAGTTCATAAGCTGATGTGCTAAACCATTATATTTTGCAAAAGTCTTTGCAGTGACAACACAGAGCAAGGACACTCCATTATTTCTTTCTACAGACCAGTACAATCACATGGTCATCATCTTCCATAATTTAGAAGCCAGTACCAAAAATTTTGAAATTTACAATGAAAGCCAAAGGAATGATAAAATATCCATGTAAGCTTACTCTAAGCTTGGGTGTCTACTTAAACTACTCATGAGGGATGAGGAGGACCACACATTTTCTATTGTAAGTATTCACCTACCTGAGCATAGCCTAACCAAGACTTTTTTTCTTTTCTGTTTTTGATGCGGGATGTAGAATTGTATATATGGCCCTGAAAAGCAAAAAACTTCCATCATCTAACAAATACCAGAGTGAAAACTCAACACAATCATTTACCATCTAAGTAATGTCTTTAACCATATTGCAAAGTGAAAATTCTAAGAAAATGTTGTCAAATTGTCATAGAAATCATCAGAAAATTTTACACAAACTGTAATTGAACTGATGATTAGCAAGCTATGGAATATTCTCCATAGAAACAGGACATCATGAAAGTTAAATTAAAACACCAAGTATCACTCATCAGACAAGAAGCAGCCACATTACCCTCACTGTCCCGCTATATCCAGAGCCAATTTTGTAAAGTCCATCTTTACATAAGAGATACAGGAAAAAACCATCACTCTGAAGTAGGCACTGGTCATCTTCATCTACAGAGATTTCTTTCAATGGCCATTTGTGCATCAAGGCTGCCTTCTTTATCCCATTACTGAACCAGTCCTGGATTTGGATTTTGCCCACCAGAACTGCCTGTACACTCCGCTGAAGAGAGTTTAAAATGGTTGGCACCTAAACAGTAAAAGAAATAGTGAGTAAAAAAGATGACAATTTTTTACATGTTGTATTTTCTGTTCTAACTCCAACTCAAGAGAGACAAAGAAATACCAACTCATCTCAAAAATAGTGAAGGGGGAAAAGGTTAACAATGAAACCACACATCTTCTCAGAACTCATGAGAAGTACTCATTTACACAAATTCCCACATATAGAGAAGTTTTAGTGCAAAACCTGAATAGTCTGACAAGCATGGCTGCCATTATTGGTGAGGATTGCAGAGATTGCTTGCAACGTCCTTCCTGTCTCTCCCCAGGCAGCGACCAAACTGAAGAGGCAAGCGCAGGAAAGTGCTGTCAGGGACTGTCCTGTACTGTCATTCATTCCCGTGCTACGGACAGTTATTTCCAGAAGCAGCTGGAACAGGGATTCTGCAGATAAAACACAGCCATTACACAGACACGTCACAAAATAATACAAAACAATTCAACTATCAGTGGGAAATTAAACTAGAAAAATATATTATATCTTTCCTCAGCTGTTATGTTTAGAGCTAATTTCAGATAGAAAAGCATCTCCATTAAATACAACTAAATTATCCGTAACTTTTCTTGTTTTCAGACAGAAAAAATCAAGTCTGGATAATCATCATGGCCAAAGAAAAACTGCAAGTCCTTCTGTCACAGTGGAACACATTAACAAAAATTAGGCCAGAAAGCTTTAATTGACCTGCCTATTCAGTCTACCCCATCACTGAGATTATGTGTAGGTCCTGAACAAACTTACCCACTCTTTATGACCACTACCCATGTTGAAGCACAACCCATTTCACAAAAATGAGCATTTCAAATCAAGGCTTGAAAATTATTTTGATCACATGCCTCTTTCCAAATACTGGCAGCTCAACAATCAAGGTTATGAACAGAAATCCACCTGAATTTTCTTGGGAGCAGATACAACTAACCACTATGACAGTAATCAAAAATTCTTCTGTGTACCTTTTTAATACTCTCCACATCAATACAAAATAAAAGCTTTCTGTAGCAAATTACTGTTTGGAAATGGAAAACTGTTAACTCATAAAATATGAAAAAAGTACATGAAGTCTAAAGTTGTCTTTAAGTTATTTTTAAGCAACACAGGCTACAGCCTAGACTTCCCTGCAGTTCTATAAACCAGTAAAAACTATGAATCAAAAAAAGATAATGGGATTTTAACTTAAAGGGTCGCATGCTCTCAAAGGCATCAAAGTTCAACTTTTATTTTCAATATCATTAAAAAGAAAATTAATTTTCAGGGAAGCTTTGGGATGGCCAGAGAAATTCATAACAAGAATGCTGACACCCTGCTTAGCAGCTCCACATAAATCACAGAACTAAGTATCTAAGCTATAGACCACAACAGCAGATTCCAAGAGAAATTCACTCTAAAACTGCATTCTTTCCAGTAAGACCAAGTATTTTATGCTTCAGTAAGAAAGTGAAGGCCAATTTGTTAGGCTGTAGGGTTTATTACCTTGTTTCAGTGAGGAAGTACTGCATACATGCACCATTAAGGAGTTTACACTCCAGAATAAGGTCAGTCAGCTGAGAACAAGTGCATTATTACTATCCCACAAATACCTGCCAGGAACCATTTTCTTCTATCCAACATAATTAACAGACGTATGTTAATAAAAATACAGTAAGAGATGAGATATTATTACCTAGGACTTCAGGAGGCTCTGATTGCAGGCCTTCTGGTTGCTGACCTTGGAGCACATTAAGTAGGGCTTGCAGGCTCCTGAGACACAAGGATGGATGAGAAAACCTCGTCTCCTTTATCAATTCAAAGACTTCACACAATCCAACTTCAATGATCTAAAAAAGTACAGATTTTTCAGAACAGATGTCAATATAATATTTTTAGATCTTCATCAAAAAAGTATAACCCAATGCTCACTGAACAAGACAATTACTCAAATTAAAAGTTATAATCTTCAAGTATTAAATCAAACCAGAATCAAAATCAAGAACCCACCTATACAATTATACCAGCAAATATTACATGTGAGTCAGCCACTACAGGAAAGAGCATAAGCAGAGTAAGTTTCCTGAAAGAAAAAGGAAACCTAAAACTTTTTTGCACAATAAAAGGCAAACTGTGCCTCTGAGCTCTTCTAATTTCTATCCAGTTCACACTTTGAGTCTCCTATTTCCTTGCTCATTAAGGTGAGCCAGCACACTAGAATGGCCTTGCAACCTGGCTTCACAACCTGAATAACAACACATTTGACAGCTGATACTGGCAGCTCTAGCACTTTCCCCTCCAAAGCCTCTGAGATTATTTTTATATTGTGACAAAAACAAAGATTAATAGTCATTAAAACTCCCTATGTACTCATCACATTATTAAGACATGCATTAAGTCAACTAACAGAACATGTTTAAAAGCCCTGTTACAGCCATCTCTAACTTTCCCTCTTAAAATGCATGACTATTCTGATATTACAGTCATGCTTCTCTCCACTGACTGCTCCTTTGCTCTTCCTTCTCAAACTCTGTATTTAACAATGATGAAGATGAAAGAAAAGACAAGAAGGAAACTGCATCTTAAAAACTTCACTATGTGTTTTGGTCAGGAGCAGGGCTCCCAGTACAGAATGTTTAACAAAAACTCAACTCCTGAGTAAAATCTAAGGAAAACTATTGAAATATGAAAATTAATAACATTGTTAATGCAACCGCCACTCATGCTTAAAATATATATATATATATTCTGGCAGTCAGCTCTAAATTCTACTGGCAACCTGTAACAAGATACCTGTAACTGTCTTTGGCATTCAATTTGAATCCCATCTTTCAGAAATTATTTTACCACCTATTTTATTCTTGGAGTAAGGATAAAAACATAACCAAGTCAAGTCTTCAAAGCACAACAGCAATTTTCCTCTGCAAATTACACCTTACATTTCATATCTGCAATGGAGGGGGTAGGAAAAGACATGCATGGAATCTACAGGGAAAAAATTGTTACCATAATAATGGCACAATGTTTTTTTTCAGCATCCAAAACTCACCATCATCCTGAAAGCTAAAAAATAAAATATACTGTAATACATTTTCAGAAATGCCCTTCCTGTTCAGTTACAGTGTCTTTGAAAGAAACTGAGTTTATTTTATTTTTCACAATCTTCAGAGAGAAGACCTCAACTAGGAACTGACAGAGGCAGCAAGAGAAAGAGAACACAGTGGAAAAAGTTTGGTGAACTTTCACTGCAGTAGGAATCCATAAGATTTAGTTCTGATGCAATGTTGCAAATTCCACATAGGTTTTGGGTTGCTTTCATAAAATAGATCTATTCACCTTAATATCTCATGTACATATCATATATACGTGTGTGTATCTACCTCTCTCCTCCAAACTGTGCTCTGAAGGACAGAGTAAGCAAATAGCTCTTTTCAAGACACCTTAAGCTTGTTCTCACTGCTCTCTGAAGGGGTTTTGGGCTAAAACAAGCACTGCTGTCTCAGCTGCTGTGTCACAGCCTGACTGCTCTTACTCCTGCTCTCCAGGCAGCCACTCTCCCATTCCCTTTGCAAAACCTTTGAGACATCAGATCAAAGTCTAAGACCACTTAACTAAAGGTACCCAAAATTCTAGGCTGGATGCAGACGTTGTGACTCCTAACTAATTCCTAAAACCTCTCCTATTTCATCTTGAAGTCTTATCTACACTCCTGTTTTATTTCCTTTATCTTTCCTCTCATAGCATTGTGAGTATTATAACCAAGGCTCACATTTGTATATTCAAAATTACATGCTAGTCTGAATTAATTTGTTACACAAATACAAAAAAAAAAAGAACATTTACAAAGGTAATATTCTCCTAATGAATTTTTAAAGACAAAGTCAGACTCTAAAAAGTAATTATTTCTTTTATTTTTTGTTACAACTTAAAAATTTTAATTTTTGCTTAAGCTTATTAGCAAAGCATATGCCAGTAGAAGAACAAAGAGTATTTAACTCAGTTTAATTCCACCTTAATCACTTTAATCCCATACTTGTTCCTTTTAGTACAGGGCTTTTGTGGATCATTCATAACTAAGCATTAAGTTTATAATTGGGGGAGGTGGGGGGGAGTGAGGGTGAAGGGTGTGTGTGGGAAATACCTCTTCTTTACTCTGCAAATTACAAATCTTATCAACAGAACTGAACCTACTTCATTTTAGGTAGAGAGACTGCCTGATCATTAGCTAAGGTACTAAATAAATAAGGTAGTAAATAAATATGTCAGACAAAGGCAAGCATTTCCTGAGAAACCAAAAATATAAAGCTATCAAAGCAAGTTACTGAATGTCCTAGGGTGAATTTTTGATGCTCGTATCTTCAGTTGTCTGTTCTGTTTGTGCTGTATATTAATTTCTGTGCCTTTAAGGCTGGTTTTGAGAGTAAAGCAAGGAAGAAAAGCACACAGTTTGTTTTGAAAACAGCACTCACTCCTCTGCATTCTTTCTCCAGGACTCTGTGTGTTCGGCTGATGCTCAGACAGACTGTTGGCACAGAGATCTACTTTGCTCTTAGTTAGTTCTAACTAACTGAAACAGAAAAGTTCTCTAGACTGGATTTTTTTTTTCCTTTTTCTTAAGACTGTTTAAACCTACTCTAGACTAAAAGACACAAAAGAGTACTGAGAGCTTGCACCTGCAGCCCACCAGAGCCAAGACCTCCAGAAAGACTAAAAAAAGACAAAGAGCTAAACTACACCCACACCAAAGACTTTCTCAAAAGTTGCCTTCTCACTTCAAAACAACAAGTTTTATTGTTTCATATTATTCATTCTTTATACTTGTGAGCACTTTGTTCGTTAAATAAATAAATTTTTCCACTTCTCTCCAAAGAAGTTCTTTCTCAAACCAGTTAGGGAGAGGGGTTGTTTAAGTTTACTCCCTAGAGGGACACTATTCAAGAGTTTTCTCCCAAATTTACCCTAAACCAGGACATTAAACTATCTGAACACAACAAAATCACTTTTTTTTTTGTTGTGCTAATATCTGAAGAGCAGCAAAGTCTCTGTCTCTCTTAATGTTAAAAACAACTGTTCTCAATCTTATTACAGAAATTGCATAGGACAACTGCTGATTCCAACATACATTCTACGTAAAGGCTCTAGCAAACCTGACTTCTTCAAGTTCAATATTTGAAAGAAAATACTTCAACAGAATACTTGAAGTCCCCCTAAGCTACAAAACCACAGACTGTTTTCGATTTACTCTCAATGAGACAAAAAAACACCAACACACCAAGGACTATACTCTGGACAATCTGTAAAAGCACAAACCCTAGCCACACTTTTAAACCTTTCACCTCACTGTCAAACTCAAAATACATCAGTATTCTTTTTAATAAGCTAAGAATTATTATGAGAAATTTATCTTGTAAATATCGTAAACCTTAGAAACTTCATAATAACTTTCTTCTTTACAATTAACAAACTGAGCTCTACACAATATTGTTTACTGTCATGAGACATACACCTGTATTCAGGACACCAAGACATTTATATAGTCAGTCCTTAGAAGTTCCAAGCAGATGTTGTTTTCAAAATTTCAAAAGCATGAATGCAATTCCAATTACCTCCAAGTGACCTAAACAACCCTATATTATCTAGATAGTCATGAAAAATACTGAGGTTGTATCAGGCATCTAAATATATTTTTGAACCAAAAATTCTCAAAATTGGTATTTTGTAAATTCTTTATTAAAAATTGATAGTTTGAAAACATACTGATTTTCACCAATTTTATATCTGCTGTACTGAATGTAACAATCTCAACAATTTTCTATTTGAGAGAAGTTTGTTATTTAGTTTCCCTACCATTTTTTCTAAGCCACCATCTTTTTAAAACTGTGCTACTTTTTCAAGTCTCATTGTAATAAACTGCCCAACACAATGCTTTGGTCTCCACATGCAAGTCTTCTGTCCACATCACTGATAAATCTCAGCCTTCTTGGAACCTCTTTTAATTTCACCATCTTTTTAAAACACCATTCCGTTCTTTATAAATGCTAATAGCTACATTGCCTTTTACTTAATTTTAAGCATCTACAAGCACTTGCTGATTCATTTGATACAACCCGCAAGGACTCAGATGAAGTTCATAAACAATGCTGACTTTATTTCTAGTGACCACACATTTTGCAATCATCAATCATGAAATTTCAGCTGGCTGACTTGGTTATGCTTTTTGGCAATTTGCCACCACTATCTTCTGGAGTGCCAACTTTGCCCTTCAGATAATAACACCTAAATGCAATCATCCATAAAATCCTAATTTTCTAAGACAAGACACTCAAATGTCCTACATAACTACAGTTGCAACCACCTTTTAAATTCAGCATTTGTATTGGTTTTAGAGTAAATATAAAGAAGGGAAGTTAATCTGAATATGCTTTTTAGATTCAGAAGAACAACAAAACAAAGCACAATTCACAGCATTGGTAAGGTAGTAATGAACAAAACTAAACACAGTTTTGTAATACGTAGTAAAAAACAATTGAATCAACAAATTGAAAAGAAAAAAAAGTCAGTAAGTCCTATATTTCTGACTTTACACCGTTAATCCTACTATGAGCACAAAAGCAGTCAATAGTAAAAAACCCACTCTAACTGTACAAGTACAGCATCAAAATCTTAACATGCATTAAAATCTGGAGCTGTCAGTACCACTAAGGGCACTAAAGCCAAAAAAGGTAAAGAGTAATTGACAGTTACTGCAATTACATGCATACTCGGGAAAACATCTTAGGACCATTCCACCAAATGATTCCCATTATTAGAAAGACTAACTCTTTTTGGAGGATAAAGCAGAAGAAAGCACCCTTTACCATTATGAGCTTGTAGTCCCTCAGAAATATAAGAGCTGCCTTATTTGCATCATTTCTGTGTAGATTTTGAGGCTGTAGATGTTCAAGTACCAACACTTTTAAAGGAGTGCAACTTGAGTGTTTACCTGACATTTAATTCACTTTAATTTGGGCAGGTACATCCCAATTCATCAAATGATTCTGAGCTAGATGGACTACAAATAAAACTAAAGCAGTGTTTTAAGCAGCTGGCTTACACTGTTGCTCTTGAATCCCCAAAAAGAACATACCAGCCTTAGATGACATACATGGCACACTTTAAGTGGTACCAGTTACTTGCCTTTGGAAGTTTAATAGGTGGCTCTTTGGGCTCCTCTTCTTCATCGCTGTCCGAATCCCCACTCTGGACACTGTTCTTTGAAGCCAAAGACACGGACGCCTCCTTTTTCTGCCACTCCAACACACAATGGCGGACATTGCAGTAAACATTAAAAGCTGAAGGATTGCTATGTAATCTGATATCTGGTATGGTTATTGTACTCTCTAGGTTTTCAGTCTGAAAAACAAGATTGGTTTTTGTTTTAGTTTATTAGTTTAGTAAAGTTGCAAGCTTTACTAAATATAAATAATCTCAACAGTCTCAATAATTTTGACAAATTATTTCCAAACTGGAGACAACTTTCCTGTTCAAGTACCAGTCATATTTCAGGCAGGGAAGAAAGAAAGAAGAGGAAGAAATTCCAATAGATTCCCTCTAGCTTTAGTCTCTACCTCTCATACACTGGGACTAAAAATGAAAGCAGCTCAGGCTACAGAATGGTCCAAACCTGTGCCACAGTGATAAGGGTAGCAAAATCAAGCTTTATCTTCCCAACAACAGTCTGTTTTGGTGGTTTTAATTATAATCGGGTTTTTAAATGGATGCCTTGTTACTAGTCTTAACCTGCTGGTAAAAACTAAATATAAGCTGTTTGTTAAACATACACTAGAAATTAAGAAAACCCACTTGTTTTGCCGCTAAATGAAAACTGACGCCAAGTTTAAAAACTCCTATCAGGATGCTGCAGGTAATAGTTTAAGAATAGTAATCTAACAGACTAACTACCAAATAAAGAAATCAAGGCCTATGATTTAACAGGACACTGTTCTGTTTTTAGAAGCCCTGAGCCACAAAGTACGAGCTGGGCAACTGTTCTGAGAAACTACCGCTACCCTGGCCCACCTTGGTACCTGCTACTGGTGTATTACTGTCAGTCTTGGCCAAGACACAAGGGAGCCTTCATGAGGCTGTCACTGGACTCAGAAAAATAATAAGAAAAAACATTTCTTAAAAAACATTTTAAAAATTTTGCTCTGTACTTTCCCAGTCTGCAACAGTAAGATGAGAGAGGAGGTATGACTGACTTGAAAAAACAAAACTCTGCAACAATTAATTCCCAGGCAGGGTTATTCTTTCCATTTGGTTGTGTACTAGCAAAGACCAGGCTGGTTTGAGCATAGGCTTTGAAAAGTGGATTTCAGGAATATGGGAGGAAGCAAGTCTCTGTAACACCTTACTGTAGACAGGATATAAAGATCATGTAAAGGAGAGAAGGCTCAGGTTAAGAGCGCAGGACAAATTTGCTTGACCATGCAAGGCAAGATGTGGGGGGTTATTAGGCCAGACAGACTCAGGGTCATGACTAACTTCACAAGGTCATTTCAGTTTCTTGTATTCTTGGGGGATAGGGGGAGGAGAGACACAGTGGAAGTGGAGGGTTTTTTGTATTTTTTTTTAATTTATAGGGTATTAATATTGTGCATTGCCACATTCATCTGGCACGAAATTACGTAGTAAATTTTACAACGGTGATTTGAAACAGATCACTGAGAGCAGTGACGGGACAGAGAACATTAAATTAGCAGAGGAGAGGTAAAAAATTTGACAACCAGTGAACTGAGCAATACATTCTTTAATATTTTAATGGGTTGATTTATTTTTCTACAATATGGTTGCCACAATTTTCTATATCAAAAATATTTTTATCTGCACATTTATTTTTATTAATACCAGAAATAACACACGACAGTAAGGTAGACCTTTTAACATCATACATTACAAAACATAAAAAAATTTTCAAAATTACTTGAAAATATTTCATCATTTACATATTCCCTATTTTTGACTATAATATTATTTTGACTGCACTAGTATATATTTGCCTATCCTTCCTTTCCATTATTACTAAAGTTACTGCAAGCTAGAACATTAAGCAATGCTTTACACTATGCAACCTATTTTATCAAACAGAGATTGTGTGTTAATTTCTCTCACCAGCATCAGTGTTAGCAGTAGCCACAAAAAATATAAATACAATATATATATAATATAAACATAAAGATAATGAAGGAGGAAAAGGAAAAAGCTGGAAAAAGTTCTCTACATGCATACTCAAGTTTGGCAGGTTTTTCTTCTTTAGCTCAACAGAACTTCTGCCATTAGTGATTGAAAGACAGCAAAGTTTACTCCTTGTTCAATATTAATATCTTTGAAATAGTAAAGCTCCTGTTAAAAACCCCACAATATTAATCAGTGCAAGAAATCAAAGTACAACCTTTTATGTTATTTCAGTATCAAACTGTATCAAAATAAATTTGGATTGACCCCACTGATAAGGAGCACCTACAAATTTTGAAGTTTGACACCAGAAAAGTGAAGGGTTATATGATGTAACTCTTCTGTACATCAAGTATCCATACACATTACCCCAAAAGTTTTTGCACCTCCTGGTAAGGCAAATACATAGTATAAGCTTCCAGCTTTAAAGCTAGCTCAACTGAACAGAACAGGCTGAATTCCTCAGTAAACTTAGTTTACTAAAGTTTTTTACTGACAGTTACAGGAAGAAAAAGAGATTTCAGAGGCTCTAGATGTTTATCTGAAAGTTCACTTAACTAGTTAATATCATATATTGTAAATGTAACTTCTGTGAAGAGTTTCCATTCCAATTCTTTCTTGTCATCACAGCTAAGTCTTAGATCCAGAAGAGCCTAAGTTCCGTAGCTCACGTGGTCCCATTTGAAACAGACTGGCCAAACTGTTAAACCAGCACAGATAATTTTAGATATTAACAGTGCTAGATAAAACCATTGTATGTTTTCTGGCCTATTAATAACAAGCTGACTAATTTTCAGAAATCAACTTATTCTCAGTACTTCACAACTATTAACCAGTAACCATTTTAACTGTTCTATCTCTATGTTCAGTGTTTTGCTTTTCTATGACAGTGTGTGAACAATACTTAGATACACTAATAGCCTACCCAGACTTCAGTACAGCACAACATCCTCAAGAAACTTCACCATAAGGTAAAAAAGACTGATGTGATTTGTGATGGATTTGCTCAAGTCTAAGACGTTTAACTATTATACTTATAGTTGACAGGTCTTCAAAACAAACATCTGTTCAAAAGTGGATGTATATAAGCAGGCTGTACAAACATCACTTTCTCAGATTTCCTTTGCATAAGGTAAAAACAGAGCTGATGACAATAAAAAAAGACAGTAAAACTTTCTGCCCCTCTAATGCAAATGCTCACTCAGTGAGCAGCTTTTTTTGTTGTTTTTTCTTCTCTTCAACAGCGGTAAAGTACTCAATACAGGTATCAGAAGTTTGTTTTTTTCCATACGAAACAAGTGTTCTTCCTTTCCAGACAACAAATTTCTAACTTCACTGAGGTCAGATACACTGAACCAGTCAGAAAACTGGGATGTAAGTTCATCCCATCATCACCTAAAAGTTTACTTTTCTGCAGCTAATGAATACCTTCTACACAGTCATAAAAACTTCCCCAATATTGCGAGACTCATGATACCACCTGTACAGTCTTGCTGTTGACTCACAGATTTTGAGGTAGAATAGATCAGTAAGAAAATCTAACCAATCAATATACCTGTACCTACAGAACCTCATTTAGTAATTTTTTAATCAAACTAATAAAAGTCTACTTTAACTTACAATTCTCCTAATGACACTACATTTCATGTTGGCACAAAATACATCTGTGTTGTCAAGAAAAACAGTAGAACATTAAACCAAAACATTAATCAACTTCTAAGACCTCACTTAAGTAATTTATTAATTTTCCACAGATCCAGAATTATTAATAATCCAAACAGACCACTCTTGAGCTATAGAATACATTATTTCAGAAAGAAAGCCTGACAGCTTGTTTTCATGGTGCTAAGAGTATCGAAAGTCACCTGACACTTGGGAATAAGGTGAAGAACAACAATCACTTTCTCCACCTCTGAATGTCCTATTCTTAATGGCTACTGCAATGTTGCAACCCAAAGCGCCCATTAAATTTGACTACAAATTCAGCTTCCAGAGTGCCTAAGTAGAAGATGAGATGATAGCTTCTATGCTAGCTTTTCTCCCAAAGCATATGTTTTCTTGGAAAATGAAATTCCTACCACTTTCAAAAAGAACAGGGCTTACAGACTGGAAAACAGACTCAGGCTGTTTGACTCTCTAACACAGTGGCATGTTCTGAATCTTCACCTTTGCTGTTTCACTTGGTATCATCAAAAATTAAATGTGCACCTTCTTAAACCAAGATACATAGTGAAACATACATTGTAAAACTTAAATATCCACCATTGGTGAACACAGTTTTAATACCTGAAGATTTTATTTCTTGTGTGCTACTTTTTATCTTCTGAAAGATAAGACGTTAACTTATGAGAGAGAGATCAAAGTGCAGATGCCCACACTCTGATGCCTGGCTTGTCCTTGTAAACATATAGTCCCTGCTAAATGGAAGAATAAATTATGGAGAGGGTAAACAGCACAGGTTTGATTCAAAAGATAAGAGCAACCTACCCCTAACTGCTCTTCTCAGTTAGCTTTTGGTCAAGTCCCAGTACACTCAAGGGAAAGGAGTGGGAGAAACCCACTGGTCTCCTTTACACTTGTCTCACTCATAAAGAAACTATTTTCCCTAAAAATGAAACCTCTACATAGCTTATCTTGTGACCTATTTGTTTTCTTCCTCTTGAATCAGATAACTGTAGCATAGGTTTATTCTTAAATATGATGGAAATAGACTATAATCTAGGAGAGGAAAGTTTATCTGCTGTTAAAGATGGGTCAGGTTTTAATAACCATCTGATCTAATCCATGTGTAACACTGAGAAGAGAAGCTCACCAAATTCTTCTTCGGACAGCCAAAAGATCTCTTAGAAAGGGATGCCCTCTTGAGGTTGAAAGACCAAATAATACAGAAGCCACTGAAAACAATGTCAAATTATTTGAGAACCTACATGTGTTTTTAATGAGACAATATTCATCCCAGTCGATCTGTTTTACACATCTATTCATTAGCATACAATCAATTTGTCTGCTACATGAACCTCCCCCTTAAAGTTTTATTCCTTCCATTTGCATAAAGCTAAAAAAGTCATAGTTAAAATAACTTCAGCATAAACTAAACAGGTAGATGCCAATCATTTCAAGTACAAGCTGTGTTTGTTGGACTCCAATTTTTCAGTATTCTTCAAATAACATTATGGAAACAGAAGATGGTAACTGTGGTTTTCTGTCTAAGTTTCTCTCAATCCAAGTGTCCTAAGCAGCACTTGCATGAATTAACAAAGGGGGAAAATATCCAGGGTGTCTGAAGGGGGGGGAAGCTAGCATCAATATCAGTAGTGTTGGGAAAAGTTACATGGTCTTACAATTTTCTGGTGATATTCTTTGCCAAAAGGAAAAAAAAAAAGGACAAGGCAGGTAGGGACTGGAATCCAAGGTGCTACACCCATGTCTAACAATCAGATACTTGTTTTCTGTGTAAAAGTCACTTATGTCAGCAGTGAATTTCTAAAGCCAAAATAGACTGCACCACATGAAAAACTTTTATACCTCCATTTAAAAAACAGATACTAAACCACAAATCCAAAAATTAGTGATAGTTCAAATACCAGAGACCATAACATGATTCAGCTTAGAAACAGAATAAGGCTCAAACTACTGGGCTGTGTTAAACACCGATTAGTTTTATATCTAAAGTGTTCTAATACCTAATGTTTAAATGTTAGAAACAACTTCCTTCTAGTTGCTCAACAATTACTTTTCTTTTAAAGTACTCTTCTCTTCCATTACCCAATCATTCTTAGTAAGCACCAGATATAAATAACAAATTTTTGGGTTAGTCTTATTTTTGATTTAAGGCTCTCTCTGCCTCAACTAAGTATATTAAGAGAAAGCTTCCATCTCTGTTCAGACTAAAAGACCCTGTTTCTTCAAGAAATAAACCAATGCACAGAAACTCGACTGCTCAGAATGTCCAGTAGTAAAAGACTTTTCAATCTGCTCTACTTTAAAGCTTCCAAATGGAAGCTCACAATAGACACATCCATTTCATTCTGCCATGGTAAGTATTGGGATGCATTGAAAAAGCATATAAAAAAACCAAAACCAAGAAAACCCTCCCAAAACAAACCAACTATAAAACAAAAAACCAAAACCATCCAACTTTGTCAGTTTCATAACCTTAAGATATGAAGCTGGTTTTATCTTCCCCTTCTCAGCTACATTTTTCAGGAAGTACACAATTTTCCGCTATCATGCGGAAATAAACTCCCTCTGTACCTGAGTCACTCAGGATGAAGACCAATTTCTAATGGTCAGCCGTGGTCTGCCTCAAACACTGTCTAGAATAATGGAATCAGTAAAAGACATACAAAAACCCATTACAGTTTTGAAAGATACAAATCTCAATGCTTCAAGTAGAAACTGACTTAAACCCAAGGAAAATGTTGAGAGCAACCTTCCATAGGGATGAGGTTCAGGAGATTATCAGTTAGTGCCATATCTATAACTACTCACAAGAACCAGCCTTTCATAACATTCGCATCATCTTGGCCAAGGATCCCTGCCATTCCATTTATCCAATGCAACTAAATCCAAGAACTACATCTGACTGTTGAGCTTTGAAAAGCCATTCTGTATTTAGCTTTCTATCTGGCAGTAAAATTAGGGCCCCACCACCCAGACGGACAAGGGTCCCTATATAGAGTAAAAATGAACAAAGCTGAAGAGTTACCTTATTTTAAAAGCACAAATTTCTGTCACCAGACAGAACACACAGCCTAACTGCATTTTGCAAAATTTCTAACTCGGTTGCCTTTATTGACAGTGGGTTGATAAAGTCATGAAGAGGACAGAGCTAAAACTTCTTATAGCAACTGAAGAAAGGACTGAGAAATTCAGTTTGGACCACAAATATTTTACTGTACAGTGCTGAGAACAGAAATGAAGATAAGCTCTTTCTATACCATAGTCTGAAGCTGCACTACTTGAGATAAGCAGAGTAATCTGCTAAGTCTCCAAAAAGTCAATACCAAATTAATAGATAGAGGGTTTGCTTTACCCTCCCAAAGTCATCTGTCTTGAGATACAGTAACTACATGCGGTTTGGCAAAGAAGGATAAGATGGCCAAGTGGTTCTACACTGAATTTGTATTGCAAGGACATTCAACTGACTAGAAAGTGTTTTCACTGGATATCTCAGTGGTTCTATCCCTCAGAACCATTCCAAAAATGAGCTCTCTTTATTGGCTACAAGCCTTCATGTCTGCAGAAAGCCTTCATGAAAATCTCTCCAAGACTCTAGCTAACATAGAGAAATAATAGCTCCTTAATAGAGAAAGGATGTAGCACAATAGTATTTTAAAATAGCATTGCTAATTTATTCTCTCTAAAGAGTGAAGATGTAAACATTTTTATTAAGTTCATGATATGGTTCCCATGCACTTAAAGTAATGTAAGGCACATGGGGAAAAAACATTAATACAACCCCTTAGGTATAATTTTTTTACATTTTTCATTATGGAGGAATTTTCAGAGGTGACTTTGGAATCCCTAGAATGCTCCCTTTCTTCTTTAGCTGATATGACCAAACCTTTGCAGCAGTAGTCTGTAACTGTTGGCTAGATACAGATCTCAAAATTTACCTCTAAGACCAATATGTTTACCTACACTTAGGGTTTAGGAACTGGAGAACTAAAAACAGTGTTTACATTATTTCCTGTTGAACAACAGTAGCAACAGCAGTTGAATAAGTTTAACACTGGTATCACAGTCATGTAGGATGCAGTAAACAGACAATACTGCTCTACTATTGACTCCTCTAAACAAACAAATTGTTAGTCACATTTAGGTTGTCTTGTATTTCTCTCAACTAAAGTTACTGTCATTTTTGAGTCAGAACTTTGTCAGGTTTGTTACAGGCTTACCTTGTTGCGTGTTTTTACTTTCAATTTAGTCTTCTGTTTTCTTTTCAACTTTTTCTTGCTAAAAAGTTTCTTACTTCTGAAAAAGAAAAGCAATGAGAACAAAATTAATAAACTCCCTTCTGTACCCCATGATAAAAAGCACAGAAGGAAAAAATGTCAGTAGCACTCTAAATATTTTTCTTGTAGGCAAAGGGAATAATCACAGGTAGAATTTCAGAGTATAAATCAGAATAAAAAGCACTTAAAATTATGCTTTCCTAATGCTCCACTGAATTATGGGCCCTTACTCTCAATCAATTTAACCAGAATATACGCTAGGACAAAAACAAGTTCCTGAGCTTTCTACTGGCTTACCCTATTGTTTCTATTACAAATTTGTTAGTGTCACAGGAATGCTAGAAGCAATAATTATTGACAATTCTCAGCACAACAACCTGTTAATACAGAACACTGCTTTGTGAAGTCTTTACCACACAAAGATTCAAGCCTTCCAAGACAAAAAGTACGCTTTAAAAATAAATTGTTTGGCAGAAGATTCAGTTCATGGAAGAAACTGCAGCTTCTTTACCTTTTGTTTGGACTTTTTCCACCTTTATTTTATAGATTTAATGTCCACCCCTTTACATTACAGACCTAGCTAGCACACACTTCTCTAAGCTCTTTTAATCCTCTCCTGTCTACACCTCATTCCTACCACACTCTTTTTCCTCCATTTCACTACCCAGGAAAAAAGAAAAGACATCATACAAAAAAGACACCATATGCACATAAGCTTGTTCTGTCACCATCACTGAGATGATTCTGAAATGCATGTCTTTTAACCTATTGATTTTTCAGGTATGTCCTCCAAAATAAAAAAGAATGTCATGTTAACTGTGCAGCAAACAGCTCACCTTATA
Source organism: Sterrhoptilus dennistouni (assembly GCA_013397095.1). NCBI lineage: Eukaryota > Metazoa > Chordata > Aves > Passeriformes > Zosteropidae > Sterrhoptilus > Sterrhoptilus dennistouni. The sequence continues at coordinate 1,057,809 of VWZU01007617.1, forward strand.
CAGGACTTCAAGCAACAGCTACTTACATTCCTCTGTACCATAAACTTTACTCAAATAGGTTACAGTTCAGATTAATTGAAAAATAAAACTATTACATCTGAAAAATTACAGGCAGTGAGAAGTTGCATTTTCAGTAATAGACTGAGAATCAGAAGAATCTGAGTATTTCATTCCAACAACTTTGTTCTAAATAAAAGTTCTGAGGTTCTAAAAGCATAGGGGTTCCTGGTCCCATACAGCATTTAGACTGCAAGAATATAGAAAGCTCATGCTCCAGCAGTTAAAAGCTGGAAAAACTGAAGCCTGACCAACTGAAGCCAGCAGTGAGAATATAAGCTCAAACAAAGAATTCCTGTAGAATATGACAAGAAAGCTGCTTCCTAGAAATGCCACCGCTTCTCCCCTCTTGACCTCTATTAAGAGGAAGGTATGTTCCTCAAGACACTTCCTGCAGAAATAAACCAGCTCACCACTTTTCCTTTAAGGAACAAACACCATTATCATGGATTTAAAAGAACTGATTCAGTGAGCAGCGAGGGGGAATTCCCCCACCGTCCCCGGTAAGTTAAAGCTTACAAAGAGAATGCACATGACTGCTAGATGTTGCCCCAATAGTAAAGTTTCAATAGGTAACAGTATATAACCTTTACTGCTCTAATTTCAACAATCAAACTCCGTAGTCCAACTCACTATTTAGTTTTTCTTTTATTAGACAGATTTTTCTTCCTTATTAGCATTTAATGCATGTCAATCTGCTGTCAATCACAAAGAACAGTGCAGCCCCTTCCACTCTGTAGCCACTCAATCTTCTGCTCTGGACCTCATGACCTTTTATGAAACTTGAGCCCTAACTCTCAGTGTAAAAGTCCTGATGAAAGCATCTCCTGGGTTTTCACAGTCCATACCACATGTAAACCATGCTGACCAAAGCTGGAAACAATACTTGTTCGCTGTTAGGAAGAGGAAGAAGAAATGTCTCATAAGCCTCCAAGGTCTCACTTTTAACTGCATTCCAGGTATTATTTGGCAGCTTCACAGGAATATGGCATAGCAGACCTATTTAACCCAGACTAGTAAGAAAAGATTTCCCTGAAAACCTCAAAATTGAGCTTCCAATACTTTATCTATCTGTGCTATATAATCATGCCTTTTAAACACAGTATGATTTGCACTTGCCACAGACAACTTGATGAGCATAGCTTTTTTCTTTTTAAAAGATACTAATTCAAGTTGCCAAGACATTTCAAATTTAATCCTTCCTGCCAAAATCCTTGAAAACTCTCCAAATTTGTTGCAGTCTGCAAACATTATAAACACTTTTTCATGTTGAAAATATTTCACTGGACCAGTCCCTGTAATTTTTGCAAGTATTTCTTTATGTTTACACATACATATGAAAAAACCCCAAATTAAGTCTTTTCCCTCCCCGCAAGATGGGACTCATTTCCATAGTAACAAAACCTCTGCCATTTGGCAGATTACCTCCATTTGTCATGACACCTACACAATGTCTTTTCCAATCAGCAAACAGGAAAGATCAGCAATGGGTTTACTGACAGTGCTTTGACCTCCTTCATTCATACAACAACCTTTAAAGATGCTGCAAGTAGCAGCATCTCACAGTGGAATACTGCTCCACTGTGCAGTCTACCTTCAGCAAATTTGGGGCTTGAATAATTTTACATGGAAACAGTTTAGGATAGAAATGGCATAGTAAGAATCCACAATTGTCCCCCTGTATTTTCTAAAAATGAACTCTCAAGGAGTTGGGAAGTAAACTTTCTTCCATATCCAAACAAACTTTCAGAACAAGTAAGCAATCAATTAATAAAAAATACCTCATCACACTAATTTTATAAATAGTTTTGAGCAACCTACAATTACTATGCATAACATTAATATATTCACAATGTATCTGGACATAAAGATGTATTTGATTGTTTACAGTTCTGCTTTTATATCCCATAATATTAAGATGTTTTATTATTCAGAAAAAAAATGTAAAACATGGGCAAATATATTCATGGAAAACAATGTTAAGCAGATTATGAGTAAATTTCCTGTTGGAAACCACATGTGTTAATTATAAGCCCAACTCTTCTACTGCATGAAGATTAACAAGATCTGATACGGCTCAGCTGGATTTTTTAGCTAAATTATTAATTATATTGCTGGTTAACAACTGTAAACTGCTGCTAGCTGTCATTTGTAAAGGTCTTGATACTCTGCACTGACAACCAGCTTCCGCTGCCAAAAGGCCTTTAGCCTCCAACTTCTAACTCAGCTGTTGATACCATTTAGTTCACAGAAAACAAACATTCATTATCAGCAATCTCAGGCAGCCTTTCTGCAACCTGTTTCAAGACATTGCAACACTGGAGACCAAGTTTTTAACTGGACTACAAAGGAAGTGAAAGTCAAATGAGCACAGAACATAAAGATACCTTGACAAAAACTACTTGTGGCAAATGTACACAAAGAAAGAGTGAATGGTGCTATTACAGCCTTTACAGAAAAATCTGTTGAGAAATAAAATAAATCCCTAAAAGATTCAACCCTGGAATATGAAATAATTGCCTCAAATCAAAGGCAGGAAAAAAAAGGAGGGGAAAGGGGAGGGTGGGCACTAACCAGTTGCTTGGCGATTTAAAATAGGTAAAACAGCTGTTATATGAAATTATTACAACTTCTAATCAGGCTTGTAGCACACGTAGTAGGAGGAATAAAGGCATGCTTTAGTTTATTTGTTCTAAACCAGAAGCAGCATTAGCTAGTACTTGGACTATTTGATGCATTATTACAGGGATGTTGTTCAGTTGTCTCAACACCATTGCTCTTACTACGCTTAAAAGAGATGAAGAAATGCAAACAGAGCATCTTCCTTCAAGGTGCAATGGTTTTGAACTGCAATTCATAACTTAAATTTCAGAGGGAGGCTTTACATGTTGAGTGTGTGTTCCTCCCCTCAATGCTGTTACTGAATTACTAAACATGGATTAACACTGTATTAGTGTTACACCTGCATAAGATCCTCTAGACTAACTGCTACACCAAATGTGAGTCTAACGAGTGGAAAAAATATTATTCCATCTCTGCTGCTGAGGCAGAATAGGAACAACAAAAGTCTATTTAAGTGCTGTCTGACCTAAAATTTTGCTCCTGAAACAATGGTACTAAAGACCACAGTAGCTAGTGCAGTATTAGGCAGTTGTTCTGCTGTTGAACCTTTGAGTACACTTTTGAAAAATTTGTGAATTTAGTAAAACACATGGTAACACATGCTCAATTTTTTAAGACTTCCAAGTGACTTTAACTCACTGCATTTGCTTAAACTTGCTTGCTCTGGTTCAAGAGCTACAGATCCTTGGGAAGAAGTATACTGTCGGCAGGATAGGCCTAGCAAAGAGCTGTTGTGTTCAGATAAATGACAAATATATTCTGTTACTCTGTTTCTGTAAGTGCTTACTCAACACAGCTTAAGCATTCAAAGGCTTGTGGAAATCCACTTAGGAGGCAGCAGCCACCCAGTAAACACGGAAAATGAAACAGTCAGGTTTGTGGTATCAAACAACTCTTTTGTTTCCACCATTAGGTGAACTATTGCTGCTGGTGCTTAGCTTAGTTAGACAAGACGCAGGAAGCATTTGCTTCTGAACAGCCCAAAGTGAAATCCCAAGCTCAGATTGTCAAGGAGACCACAACAGCAAGCTATTATCACTCATGTAGTGATCATCAAGTCTAAGGGTGTTTCATCACAGCATCATTATACTGGATGCAGTGACAGTGCAGGTGAAGTTCAGGAACCTGAAAGAAGGGAGCAAGACAAAAGCCGGATCACAACTCTAGACTTCCTAAGAACAGACTTCATCAATCAAGAACAAGCTGTTCTTTGAAGAATCCATGGGATACAGTTCCCTGGAGAGAAAGGGGTGCAAAAGAGCTCTCCAAGGCCAGCAGTGGGGGGGAACTGACTCATACTCTACACACAACTTGCAATGCTTTATCTGGAATATCACCACAAGCTCTGGGCACTCTAGTACAAGAAACACTTGTCTACTGGAGTGAGTCCTGAGAAAGGCCACTAAGACGCTTAAAGAACTGGAAGTTCTGCTGTATGAGAAGAAACCAAGCAAGCAGAGATTGTTTAGTTGTGAAGAGAAAACCTGGGAGACTGAGGGTGGAACAGCCTCCATGTGAGTATCTCCACCTCCACTTGATGGGAGAGAGCAAAGATGATGGAAGCACTTCTAAGCAATACCCAGTGACAGGCCAAGAGACAATGGAGAAAAATAATAAATACAGAAAGTTCCAATTAAACCTAAGAACTGTAAAAAATAGTCAAAGACTGGAACAGGTTGCCCTGAAAGCCTACATATTCTCCTTCCTTTAAGGGACTGAAAATGCAATTGGACACTGTTCAGAGCAACCTGCTCTGCTTGATCCGTCCTTGAGTGCTCGACAGTCTCCAGAAGCCCCTTCTAATCTCAACTGTTCTGTGATCTTCACCATTTGCTTATAAAACAAAGTAAAATTTGACTGTACAATAAACATGCTTCTGCATTGTGGAAAGAGTGTATTTTTTCTCAATCTGAGTTTTGCATTTCTCCTGGTGCCATGCCATGTTTTTGATTATGCTTCCAAGTAGAGACATACTGAGCTTTTCATCTGTTCACCATCTGGATCAGCAAACAGACATTAAAATCAGCATAGCAGCAACTTCTATGGGAATTAGTCAGCATAATCAAACCTACAACAGTACACAAAGCTAGCAAGAGAAGAAGAGATGAAAGCTACTTTATCACACGTAAAATATATGCCTGCATTAAGACAAGCCAGTCACTTTAATTGAGCCACGCTTTCTTGGATATAATCAACATCCACGGGTACACTCAGAAGGGCATGACAGAGAACATGCTTACATGCAACAATCAAGAGCTCTGTGCAGATGAATCAACATGGACACTGTACAGGACCTTTAACAAGACTTTTTCAAAGAAAGCTTGTGCACACAGCATGTCACTTGGAAAACTAAAACATAATTTGTCAAACAGAAGACACTCTAGAATCAGTCAAAAGTGTCTGCAAAGAACCCCAAAGTGTCAGCACTTCCGTTTCCTGGACAATGACAGGCTGACTGCGAGCCAGCAGTGCCCTGGCAGCCAGGAGGGCCAACCCTGTCCTGGGGGCATCAGCACAGCATGACCAGCCAGGCAAGGGAGGGGATTGTCCCGCTCTGCACTGGGGCAGCCTCACCTCAAGTCCTGGGGGCAGTTTTGGGCACCACAATGTCATCCAAAGGAGGGCCACAAGGATGGTGAAGGGTTTGGAAGGGAAGCCACATGAGGAGCAGCTGAGCTCACTGTTCTGCCTGGAGAAGACGAGGAGAGACCTCGCTGCAGTTACAACTTCCTCAAGAGGGGAAAATGAGGAGCAGGTACACATCCCTTCACTCTGGTGACCAGGACAGGACTTGAGGAAATAGCATGAAGCTGAGTCAGGAGAGGTTTAGGCTGGATATCAGGAAAATGTGGTTCATCCAAAACAACAGGATGGCTGAGTGCTGGCAAGGCTCCCCAGGGAAGTGGTCACAGCACCAAGCCTGACCGTTCAAGGAGTGTTTGGACAACACTCAAGACACGTGGTGTGACTCTGGTGGATGGCCCTGTGCAGGGCCAGAGGTGGACATTGATCCTTGTGGGTCCCTTCCAATTCAGCATACTAATTCTAGTAACATTCCACTGCATTCCTAACATCTCTTTTCCCTGGAGAGATATTAAACACTGTAAATGATCACACTCCCACCATGTCCTATGAAATCCTACTAGAAAACTCTTTTTGGGGTATCTTCTAAATTGTCTTTAGAGCAATCAAATGCTATTTTTTTATATCTTTATTACAGAAAAATTTGTTTATTTTTCTCTTTTTCCTCAACTTGAACTTTTTTAAAGTCTGAGTCTTCTGACAATTAAGCAGTCTCAGTTCCTTCAGCCTAAATCACAACTCATTTACATCACTAGCATCTAATTTCACTCTTCTCTCATAGTAACTGGTCCTTCTTTTTCAGAAAACAATGACAAAAAGAATGAAATGGGGAAAAAAAGAAGAAGTCCCACAATCCTGAAATACAAAGAAATGGTCAAGAATTACTTCAGGTTTCCTATACAAAAATCTCTCACAATTTGAAGTAAAATTCTGAACCTTCCAGAAGCCTGGCTATTTCTGAATCACAATCACTTCACAATTTCATAGAATGTGTAGAATCTCTCATAAGGTACCTTTTATTCATTGTTGGTTTTACATTTTTGCTTGGTTGGTAGTGCAATTTTCAGAAGCTAAACATCTACAGTCTTAAGTATATCTAATCTTCCACAGTTTTGCATCCTCTGTTAACTTTTTCATCTACAATCTCAATTCCAACCCTGAAATTGTCAATGCGAGACTATACGGTTCAGGACCTAGGACAGATCCAGATGCAGAGCAACAGCTACTACCTGTTCTGACAGGCTTTCCCCTCGACAGCCATTCCATGGCATCTCTCTGGGGTGAGCTACTGTCCCGTTTTAAATCTACTTTATAGTTGTTCTATCTAGAAGAGAGGCAGCCAAGATCTGTAGCTCTTGAACCATCTAGAAGAGAGACCAAAGGCAACACACCTAAAAATTCTTGTTGAGGAAGGACACCATCTAGACAATGAGACAACAGAAGCAACATCTGCTTTTCCTTCTTGCACCTGCCTGAAGATAATAGAATGAGAACATGCCTGATAGGCACCAATTAAGTCACTCCAAAGCCTTTCCTTGTCCAGGCTGAACAATCCCAATTCTCTCAGCCTTTCCTCCTAGGAGAGGCGCTCCATTCCTCCAAACATCTTGGCGGTCCTCCCCTGGACTCACTCCAAGAGGTCCATGTCCTTCCTGTGCTGGGATCTTAGCTGGATCACACCCAGCCTCTCACCCACCAGCACCCCCAAATCCTTCTCTGTGGGGGGCCGCTCCATCTGTTCATTCCCCAGCCTGTGTTAATAGTGAGGGTTGCCCCAGCCCAGGTGAAGCACCTTGCACTTGGTCTTGATAAACCTTATGAGATTCCCATGGCCCCACCTCTTGTGTGCATGCTTTCAGGTGCAGGCCTAAGGCTGGAGTAAGAGCTCGGATATACTCAATGATCTGTTATAACAAGATCCATCAGATCTGCATCAGACTTTCCTGCTGTACAGAAAACCACAAGCTACACTTCCAATGAAATACAACAATGAGCATTTTAAGGGTTTTCCCTTTTCTTCTGTAAGCAGGTAATCTACCTGACGCTTGATCACACAAAGAACAACACCATTATGAAGAGCAACTTAAAAGCAACTGCAGCCTCTGCTGGACTTCCTTATTTCCCAAGCCATTTACTCCATCCTCTGAAGTGCTCCAGATTTGTAATCCAGCTCCAAGGCAACTTAATATCAAACACAGGGAACTACACCTGTAAGTATCAGTTCACTTGTCAGCAAGAAACTTACTACACACTCATCTCATTGCTATATTATAGTTTGCTGTATTATTTGCTACATTATAGTTCAACTACAAGAGCTTCAACATAAAGGAAAGAGAATACTAAAGAAAAAAGGGTTATCAAGTCTACTCAGAAGATCTGAGGACATCTCAAAATTATGAGACCATCATATTTTAAAGAACATCTCGACTTGCTGTCAACAACTGAGAAGCATCTGGCAAACATACAGCCAAGGGGAAACAAAAGAAGTTCAAGCAATGGCTCACATGAAGGAGTTAAGGATGATAAGAAACAGAACAAAGGAAATGGGCAGAGCTTCAGTGGCCTAATCTATAGATAGAGAAGAGGTTTTATGACCAGAGAACTGAGTATCAATAAAACTACATGGAGGCTGCATGCTGGCAAGGAGATGAAGAGGTACCATGTGACAAAATGCAACCAAAAAACCTCACTGCTATTGCTAAACATATTAGAGTTGCTGCCTGCATGCTCCCTATTTTGGCACCTCTCCACATGTACATAAGCTTCAGGGTCCAGCAGTCTTATTTCTACGAACCGGAGGGTCATTTTTTTTGAAAGCAAATACTTCTTTTAAGAGCCTCTATGTACAACATCTCCCATATTTAGGTATGTACTGTGTCCTTGCAAACAAAACACCCTTTGACTTCTTCTATCTCAATGTAATCTCTGCACTGTTATTTCAGCTGCCAAGAATTCTAGCATCTGTAATGAGAAACAGCCTTACAAAACGCCCCATGAAGTATCCAAAGCAAAGAACTCGCCTAAACAAAATGCTATATACCTTCCACAAAGCTGGCATACAGAATGTGTCACTTTAGGGTACATGCTTTAGCATTGCATCTGTAATTGTAAAATGGGAGATGCTCAGAAAATGGCACTAACATTAGGTCCAACCTATCCCAAACACCTAACACTGTCCTCACTTTTGTATTTCTCCATCTAACTCACACCAACACAAATGTACCATTTGGTGTTCAAGTGGTGCAAGTCAAGAGGACCCAGAAAAATGTTCCATGGCATTTAGAAGTTGTTGAAGCACCCAGCAACTAAACTTTCCTAAAGCTTCCCATGCTTAACTTTCCATCCTTGCAAATACCTTCCATTGACAACTAAGTAACCAACATGTTTTATCATTTCTTCTACTGCTGGAACATCCAGTACCTTTCGACCACAGTGAGGGACAGTGTCAGTAGGCTGCACGAATAAAGAAGGAAAATAAATATCAGTAAAAACCCCCAATCTGATCTTGTCTGGATAAACAAAATGTCTGCTTACAAACAATGGCAACAACTTTTTAATGCCTCATTTTTCATACCACCTACAGTAATACCTATCAGGTTTCCAAAAGGACTTGCCATACAACAGTTGACAAGGGAACAAAATATGTACATAAAAGCTGAAACCTGGCACACAAATGCCTATCATACAAATACATAAACTCTCGTGCACTGTCAAACTAAGTATTGACAAGCTTTATGAAATAAACACACACCAAGTATATACACTATACCATATACTTATATCACAAACTGACCCAAAATTTTACAACTCACAGATAGAAAAAACCCAATAATATTGATTTCTGAAGAAATAAATACACTAAATCTTTTCACTGTGATTTAGCAATGAAGTCTACAGAATACCTGAGGAAAAAAATGCTTTCTGCGAACACTGGTTAGTATCCCTGGATTTTAGAGTATTTCTGAAAAAAGAACTATTGCTTTTTAAAATTCTTAATGAAAAATACCTCCATGAAGCAGTTGTTTGACCTTCCCTTCCTCTTTCCACAGTTGCAGGCAGGCAGGATAGGAAAAATAAGGTATTGCTTTGTCAAAATCACAGCCAAAGTACCTCAGCTGCATGACAGCTGGCTCACAAACCGTATTTTTGCCTGTTGTGATATATTACTAGTTTGAATATGCTATTCGGTCCCAAAAGAAAAAAAAAAAAAGTGGAAGGCTGCAGAGAGGAAAGCTAAGGTTTTTGCAGTAACATCTCCAAACTGGGGACTAATTGCCACTAGACAACACCCAAGCAGGACTTCAACACACAAAACAAACATCTTAAGTTCAAAAATACTCAAAATAATAAATGACTTACATTTGGATTTTGTTACCATGCAGCTCTTCCTAGAAGAATGCTTGGGAAAATACACTGCTTTTTCTTATCTAAAACTGCAACTGTTCCTACCTTTTCAGTTCCTATCATATTCCCTTTACTCAGTCCAGTTGTGTTTTCAGGGTATTCAGCCCTCATCATCCAAGGGGAAATGATCAGTGACCTGTTGCACCAGTTAGACACACACAGGTCTACAGGGCTGGGTGGGATCCACCAAGGAGTACTGCAGGAGCTGGCAGAAGTGCTCACTGAACCACTTTCCATCATCAGTTACCAGCAGCTCTGCCTAGCTGGGGAAGTTCCACTTGACTGAAAGTCAGTGACTGTACCACCCAATTACAAGAAAGGCCAGAAGGAGAATTCAGGGAACCACAGCCCCATGAGCCTGCCCTCAGTGCTGGGGAAGGTCACAGGGCAGGATCATACAGAGTACAATTGCATGGCACATACGGGACAAGCAGGTGACCAGAGCTGCCAACATTGAAAGTAGGTCCTGCCTGACCAACCAGATCTCCTTGTATGACCAGGTGTCCCATACAGTGGATGAGGAAAAGGCTGTGGATGTTGTCCACCTGACCTTTATAAAGCCTTTAGACACTGTTTTTCTCAAATTTCCTTGGAGAAACTAGTGGCTCATGGTTTGGGAGGGGACTCTTTGCTGGGCTGAGGCCAAATGTGTGAGGTTTGACAAAGCCAAATGCCAGGTCCAGCACTTGGGTCTTGACTACCACTTGCAGCACTACAGGCTGGGGGAAGAGCTGGAAAGCTGCCCATCAGAAAGGATCTGGGGGTGCTGGTTGACAGCTACTGGACATGAGCCAGCAGTGCCCAGGTGGCTGAGAACACCAATGACATGGTGGCCTGTACCAGAAATATATGGCCAGCAGGGCCAGGGCAGTGATCACCGCCTGTACTACGCACTTTTGAGGTCACGCCTTGAATCCTGGTTCAGTTTTGGACTCCTCACTCCAAAAAGCACTGAAGTGTGCCCAGAGAAAGGCAGAAAAGCTGGTGACGTGTCTGGAGAACAAGTCTTATGAGGAATGGCAGAGATAGCTGGGGTTGTTCAGCCTGGAGAAAAGGAGGCTCAGGGGACACCTTATTTCTCCACACAACTCTGAAAAAAAGTTGGAGCCAGGTAGGGGTCAGTCTCTTTTCTCAAGTAACCTGCAATAGCACAAGAGGAATTGGCTTCAAGCTGGACCGGGGAAGGTTTAGACTGGTATTGTGGGGAAACTATTCAGCACAAGGGTTTTCAAGAACTGGAACACACTGCCCTGGGAGTAATGGAATCACTACCCTCGGAAGTATTTAACAGGCGTGCAGAGTGGCATTCAGGGACATGGTTTAGTAGTGGACTTGGCAGTGCTGGGTTAACAGTGGAACTGACTGATCCTAAAGATCTTTTCCAACAAAAACTACTTAATGGTTCTGTTTCTAGTACCACAACAACCACCATCTTACAACACAGCTCTGCTGGAAGATCTCATTGTTCAGCCTCTGTTTGTTCCCTCTGACACATCTTCTCAGAGGACAAATAAACTTCATATTGATCCCTTCTCCTTCTGGTCTATTTTCTTAAGGATTACAGAATTGCATCATTCAGGTTAAAATGGACCTGTTAAGGTAATATTTTTTTTTTTTTTTTTTTTTTTTTTTTTTTTTTTTTTTACTGTGAGGGTGACTGAGCACTGGCACAGGCTGCAAGCAAGACGGTGGAGTCTCCACCCTTGCTGATATTCAAAGCCATCTGGACACCATCTCAGGCAACCGGCTCCAGGTGGTCCTGCAGGAGCAAGAGTGTGGACCAGATGAACTTCAGGGGTCACTTCCAACCTCAATTGTTTTGTGATTCTGTGTCTGATTCTGTCAAACTTCCTGCTCAAGCAGTGTCAGAGACAGCTGCTCACTACCAAGTGCGGTTGCATTTTTAGTACTACCAAGGAGATATTAAACGTCTCTGGACAACACCTGCCAACGCTTGACCTTTCCCACAGTGAAGAACTGCTTTCTTAGAATGCATTGGAATTTCCGGAGCTTTAATTTCTGCCACATCAGTGGCATGTCAAGGTAAGGGACAATACTGAGAAGCACCTGGCTCTCCCTTCTTCATTCCCTCACTGCACTAGAAAAATCACTCCTGAACCTTCTCTTCTCCAGGATAATAGCCCCAGCCCTCTCAGTCTTTCCTTACCGAAGAAAAGCTCCTGATCCTTTATCACCAACATGACCCTGCACTTAACTCTCTACAGCATCTCTCCTCTCTACTGGGAAGCCCAGAACTGAACACTCCAGTTGCAGCCTCACCAGTGCTGAGCGGAGAGCACCTCCTTCAACCAGCTCCCAACACTTCCTAACGTGGCCCAGGAGGCTGTCTGCCACCTTTGCCATGGCACTGCGTTACTGGCACACAGATGGTCAACAATCAAGTACACCAAGCTGCTTCTCTGCAGAGCTGTCTCCCAGCTGGTCAGCCCCCAGTGTTATTTCATCCCTGATGCAGGATTCTGCAATTTCCCTTGTTGCACTTTAAAATTCCACTCAGCCCAAATCTCCAGCCTGCCTGCATTCCTCTGAATGCAAACAACCATGTGGTATATGAGGAACAACTCTTCTCTGTTTTGTACCATCTGTGAACTTGCTGGAGGTACACTGTCGCAGCATTTGGGCCATTAATGAAGATGACAGACAGCATTTGCCCCAGTACCAGCTCCTATGGTACATGACTGACAACTTGACTCCAGCTGGACTTTGTGTCACAGATCACAAACCTCCAGGCCCGACCATTCAGCCAGTTCTCAATCTACTTCACTGTGCACTTTTGTAACCCATCCATTGTCAGCCTGGGCATGCTGTGGGGAGGCAGTGTCAAAAGCCTCACTTAAGTTGAGGTACAGCACATCCACTGCTCTCCCTGCCTGGAAGGTATCTGCAGATTGCCTACAGTTATTTTTCATCAAGCACTACAGATTTTTAAGGAATTCAGCTGTGCAAGTCATTAGAGTGGGAAGCTGTTCAGCTTGATACATGGACCTCAAAACAACACTGTAAGCACAACCAGTATTTTCCCTAAATAATAAAAGCTTAGTATTTTTTTGATTGCTGACAATATTACCTCAGATGACCTCAAATATTTAAAATTATTGGTATTTTTATTTAGTAAGCCTAAAATTTAACAATTTTAGTGAAATGGGGAATAAGTCAAGTGTCATTCAAAGAGCCATGTGTACATTCTCTAAGCCATTACCAGCTTACACACAATCTTCTTTGAATAATTAATCAAGCATTCTGACATGAATTTTCATCCATGCCAATAATAAAAGGAAAGTCATGGCTTAAGCAGTGTATCTACAAATGGAAAAAATCACCAGAATCCCATCCCCTAAATCCGTAAATCGGGGTAAGGAACATCGGCTGCAATCCAATTACCACAGGCTTAGAGGAAAACATAGGCAGACTAGTAGGACAGGTTTACACTGAACTTCTAAGGCATCTGGAAAGGCTAAAAAACTCAGAACAGAAGAAAAAGGCCACCCTACTCACTGATTTTCCAATTGGGATTTTTATGTGCTATTGTTGGTAAGCTGAAATCACACATCTTTTAAATCATTAATTTCATAACTGAGGACTATTCCACTATGACAATAACTTTCTTAACAACTACTATTTTTCTGAAAGACAAAATTCTGGAAGCTCAAGAAAGGGATTATTTCAACTACAGGAATACCCTAAGGCCCCTCCAATACAGACAGAATACTACAGGTTCTAAAAACTGAAATTAAAACACAACTGCACAAGTAAAATGGAATTCATTTTCATTTGACCAGGACAAAAGTACAAAACAGTATCTGATCCCTTTTGTAACTGAAAAGGTTGTCAAATCAGCATAAATCTGTCTCAAATAAAAAGAAGCAACTCAAAAGAGAGCATCCCTCCAAAGTGTTCTCCACACAAAGAGAATGTCTCTCAGTACAACCACTGACAGTTGGAGCTTCTTTTCTGTAATTATCTGATTTTTCATTATTCACTTCAATGCTATTTATGAAATTAGATCTGCAAGAACACATGCAAGGAAATTCTTAGTCCTCAAGTTTGTCAATGCAGACAAAAGTATTTATCTTTAAACATTCCTAGGACTTTTTTTTTAACATTGGGAAAGTCATTCAACCACAGCAAAGATGACAAGGTCTGCATCTTTTGCCACTCTCCTATCTAAACACAACCACCAAAACTGAAGTGTATACAAAGCTTTCCTACTCAGAATTGTATCAGCAGGATTTTAATTTAGAAAATATGCTCCAGGAAGTCAAAAAGAATCTGTACTTATTAAGAACAAGCCCATTACCCGTGGTCAATGACAGCGTAACATCTTTAAAGTGATTACAATCAAAAGCAAACCAAAGAAACACTAATTGAGTCTGCACCGAATACCAGAAGACACAACTGCCAAGTGCAAACAACTGAAAACTCACCAGTTTATAGCTGTCAGTGGTCTACTCTCTGTAACAGTATATTCTAGAAATAAAAGGGGATAGAGCATTGATTGGTTTGAAGAGAAAAAGAACTGAGACATGACCACTCTGAAAACATACAAGCATAATGAAGACATATGAGCACACCAGTTGGAAAGAATTATGCTTTGGCTAGTGAGAGAGAAAAGCAAGGCTAAATCAGATACAAAGAGTCACAAGTGACTACACGTAACATAGTGAAACAAAATAAAAGAAGAGGCTGAAATAATAAAATTAGAATAAGGTATTTATTTAACAAGCCCATCTCGGTGTAACATAAATGACTGGCTGTAGATCTGTATAGATACAGCAACAGAAAAGATGAGTGATATTATCAACTGCAACAAGAAGCACAGTAAGAAGCAAGAGGAAGACTTCAATTTTAACCCTACTGAGACAAAAACTCATAGCTAGAAACTTTTCTAGACTGACAAGAGATCACAGCCAAAACAATCTAAACACCATGGCATCTGTGAATTTAAACTACAAACAACAGACTTCTACTTTTTGACCTCCTCTAGCCTTGGCTACAATAAAGTTAATTTTCTTCCCAGCAGCTTGCATCATGCTTGTATGTTTTAGATTTTTGATGGAAACAGTGTTGGCAGCACACCTGTGCTTTATCTGTTGCTGACTAACATTAGACAAGGTCAAGGCCTTTTCAGTTTCTCACACTGCCCTGCCAGCAAGTAAGCTGGGGGTATGCAAGAAGTAGGGAGGGGATGTAACTGGGACAGCTGAATCCAACTGACCAAAGGGATATTCTCCACCATATGACATTGTCATGCTCAGTACATAAAGCGGGGAGGAAGAAAGAAGTAGTGAAGGGACGATACATTCAGAGTTATATCCCATTGCAGGGGGAAATAACCAAGGAGTCACGTGGTGCTCAGCTGCCCACTGAGGTTACACCACACACATCCTTTCAGAGCAGCTATAAGGCATTTTCCAACTGTGTAAAAATGACAATAATGCTTGGGAACGCAAGCCTAAAAAAGTTAAGGGAAGAAAATGAAAATAAGGAACAGCACTAATCTAATCACACATCTCCAGTTTCATGTGGACACAAGGAAATTCAGTTTTTGTTTTTTTTAATGTGTACAACAGGTATAAATTTAGATTTATTACACTAATAACAAAAGACTCAGTTTTTTCAGGCCAAAGTAGTCATAGGTATACTAAATGCAAAGAAAGAACTATCATTCAGCTTAAGTTCATCTAATTAAGTTCATCAACACATTCATCAGTCTGAAGAGAATGAGCTATAACATGATATACACTATGTTACGCTAAGAAAACAATCATATAAAGCATATTAATATGCTATGAAACATACGAAACACTAAAAGTACAGAAACCATCTGCCTTAATGCAGTCACAGGACAAGGAGCCTATTTTCCTGTGCTAATTTCTACTGTTCATCCTTTGAAAGGGCACAATGGTAGGAACTGGATGTGAAAGCCCAATGGAATAGATGAGCTCCAAAATGTATTTACAATATAAAGTTAATTATAGGAGCACTATTCCACTTAGCACCTCAGCACAAAGCAGTGTTTATGGCAAGCAAAGTAAGAAAGAAAAAGACAAAAATGTAACCATGTGTTCAAGTAATGCTGCAAGGGATCAAGTTTTCAAAGTAAAGTAAGGATTAGGAAAACAGTATTTTGCATAAAGCACCAAAAACTGTGTTATTGATATATCCCATGTGGTTTTGATAAAGACATAAACAGTCTTTATATCATGGGTTTGGCACAACATACATAGTCATATGTCAGGAGGAGAATTTACTAAAAAAAAAAAAATCCTCAAAATATTTTGGCCGGAAGGAAGATTACAATATGGGAGGAAAACCAAAACTAAACTCTGACAGCTGATAGTTAACATAGCAGAAAAACAAATTCAACATCAAGTTTTTAAGTATGCAGGAAACACATCTACCACATTTAACATGGCTAGCAGTGAGGAATGGTAACTTATTAAATTGCTCCTGCCCAACCTTAACTGCCTGAACTTGCCCCCCAACAAACCATCAGTGCGGCAGAGCAGATTGTGCAACAAACTGAAACTTTCACCTAGCTAGTCCTCTCAGTTTAAATTGAAAAACACAACACCCAAAAAATCCATCACAAACTGTGGATTTGTGTTTTAATTTTTCACATTACTCATATAAATCACTATAATTTTTTTTACAGATATACACAAATAAAATACCCATCTAAAGCCTCTCGATGTAACATTATTGGGGTCTTTCCAGCTTCTACTATATTTTCTACATCAACACTGAACAAATACAACCATGTTAGACTAAGAGATGACTAGAGGGTTTTTAAAAAACTACTACATAAAACTGTTTTCCTTAACACAATATAAGGTAAATAAGTAAAAATAGACTATTTTAGTCATTTGCTAATCCCCATTAACCAATAGGGCAATACAGTATTAAAACATTACTACACTGCAGTTAAAAAGCATATGCAGACAGCAACTCCCATCAGCTCTCCTAAAGCACAGCTTAATCTAAGACTCAACAGCACAGCAACTTCCCTCCCAATTTAAATAATTTCACTTTACACAAGACCTGAACTTTGTTTTGTAAAATTACATATACAAAACATAAGGACTGAAAAACAGAGGAGAACATAGACTAAACTAAACTAGAATATTTCAGTTGGAAAGGATCTGTGGAGCAAATCTTTGCACAGGAATAAGCAGGAAAATGTAGTAGGTAATGTAACATCACTATCATTTTGCTAGCCTTTATACACCCAACCTTTATTTTCTTAACTAAATAAATGATTCCTAACTCTTTGCAATTATTATGTCATATCAAAAGAGCAACAAGTTCCAAACCAAAAAAGCTAACAGCTTTTGTAAAGGCTTTAGATCTGAAGAAATTAAGGCTTTCTTGTGTACCAACAATCAAATTAACACAAATTTGTATGCTTAAATTTATTTTTAAATAATTTTCACAAAATCTTTAAATCCTGGTAAAGCAAAGCTGAAGTTTCAGTAACATTTCTGCACTAATTATTCAATTACATATGCTCAAAACATCCCAAATAAGCACTGCATTACTGAGCATAAGGAAGGGTATAAGGGAAGTCTGTCAATTTTGAAAAGCCTAACCTAATGTCCAGAGGATGTATAATTTACAATTACAAGTGTGAATGAGTGGCCTACTTTCAAAATTTGCTGTAATGATCCAGTTCAAGCAATCAACATGAAATAAAGTTGGCTGGCTCTCCTTCAGCCAAAAGAGCTAGAAAAAACAGCTATCTAATTTCTGGTTAATATAAGAAATCTTACATTCTCATCATCACTGACATTTTCCTGGCCTCAGTGAAACCACAACATTAGAGCCCACAACACACACAGAAGCTTTTCTTCTTTGAAGGATATAAGTTGGGAGGCAAATTTAGCAACAATAATGGTCATTTGGCATGAATATGAACTTACTGTCATATTAGAGTACACTGTCATTGTAATATAACAATTTCAAGTTAGTCTAAATGACCTAGTGAACACTTCCACTACAAAACAGGTCACACTAAAGCCATTATGAATTTATATGGCCATCCATATCTGACAAGAAGTCTCAAAGAACATACTGAACCTAACTGGTAATTCTGGTAGTACATAAATAGGTGAAAGAACAGTAATGGGACTGGCAGCTCAGGCAAACCCCCCAAAGAGGCACAAGCAGTAATAGCAGCAATTCAGATGGATAGGGATGTTTCTTAGCAGATTAAGTCATACTACAGGGAAAAAAAAGGTGTATTTAAAGACAGTAAGAATGTGAAAATCAGAAATACCTCACTTTGCAAATACAGAGTTTTGGTACAGTACTAAAAGCAGTACACACTTGCAGTTTTTGGAGATCACAAGCAGTATCTTAGCTGCCATCAGTCTGCCACATAAAACAGTGAGGTAGTGACAGCATACAAGACAAGAGCTTAACATGGATTTTTACTTGCCCTCTGAAGAGGCCAATACTTCCTACTAGTGCTTTTACACACTTTAATGGCTACACTAGACATTATGCAGTTATTTTCAAATATTTCAGTGGCCACAAAGCAGAGACTATAAACTGAAGCACGCTCAGAGTAGATTTTTCTTCCAAAACCATCTTGAATTAACTAAATTTCCCACTGCTGGTAGTACTGTAGCAGATTCTTAACATTGTTATCTGCACAAAGATAATTGCATGTAAAATCGCAGAATCAGATCCTTTATGTTTCCTTTCATAAAATTATTAGGCTGGCACGAGTGACAAAAATAAGTTTCTTTGCTCCCACCTCTCTGTACACAAAAATCTTTGTGCAACCCTTCACCTCACGCTGCCACAAGTGCAATCACAAGGTGAGCCAGATCAGGGAATTAGTCCGGATTACAACAAACCAGTTTTGCCAAGTTAATTTTAACCCAGAGTGAGTCTCTAATCTGTTACTGCAAGACACTATACAAGTATTATGTCAGCGTGGCAGGGGGAGCAAGCACACCGACAGACCCATCTCCTGGGGAGACCAGCGCTCATGACACTGCAGCCCGGATCACATGAGGAAACGCAAAGCGCCGCTGGTTCTGTTTCAAAGCCAATTACTGCATCCTACTGAACACGTGATATTCATCCCTTCAGATGACAGCCAGCACAAACACCTTGCAAATGTGATACTAATCTTGTGACTTTCAGATAATCTCCACAATGTTTGATTTCCTTGTCCACACACAAGCATTTTCATACTGCTTGCCAGTTCTTCATAAGCATTAAAGTTAGGTTTGGAATATAAACACTGACTGAGACAGGCATTGGCCAATGGCCCAAGAAGTGCAGAGTATAATTTTGCAGACTTGAAGCAAAAATTCCACATCAACTTATTGCAAATATCATTATTCACATTACTCTTCTTAGGACATGGGAAGAATTTTATTACTGTTGATAAGCCAATTTGTTTAGCTTTTTTCAGCTCTTCCAAGTCATTTTTCTAGTCACAAACACCCTTACTGACAATCCTACTAATTAAGAGGATTCAGAATTTCCATATATATATAAAAATCAAGTCAAGACTTTTGTCATAAACTATATTATCTTAAGCTCCATTTAATTTATCTAGCACTGTTTTCTGTCATAGCAACTAGATGCAGCCACAGTTAAATTTAAAGGATTTCTTTAGAAAATTTTGGATTTTTTATTATTTTTGTAAAAAGGCATTTTTGACCATTTCTGTTTAAGTCTACCAGGCGGCTGAAGTATTCTGCAGTATTTTGACACCAATATGGTGAAAGGGTGGAGATCACAAGCAGTATCTTAGCTGCCATCAGTCTGCCACATAAGACAGTGAGGGTAGCGATAGCAGGAAACTAGATAGTTATTAAATATTTCTCCTCTCAAAAGTGCAACACACATTGGCTATATTCACCAGGATTAACTACCTGCCATTTACTTGCCAAAGCTTAACACAACCTTTTTGTACAAGGAGTCTGTCTTCTTTGACTGGACGTCAAAAACATCAATTAAAAGAAGCATTAACATTTACAACCACCTAAAGTTAGTATTTTCTACAATTTTAAGTATAAGGGATAGCACTTGAACCATCCTGAAACCAAAATACATGGAGGACATGGCCAATACAAAACTACAGCTTTAAAAAATGCAGACCTCTTAGGGCAAAATTAAGAGAGGTATCTGAGCACTGAGGAGCAATTGCACAGCTGACTTCCTTGCACTTGGTAGTATCCTTACACTTAGCACTTGCAATCCTTGGATTAAAAAGTATGAAGCTCAAAAGCAGGAAGAGATTTAATGGAAAAAGTACAAGCACTGGACTAAGAAAACATCTGCAGGTCTTCAGGGGGAAAAGAAGAACTATAGTTTCCCTATCACACACTCTGAAAAGAAGTCGGTAGCTGCAAAGATGTCAAGTACCCATATTTATCAGGCTGTGTTTCCAGCATCTACCATCAGCAAAGTGGGAATGGTACGTATCTTATGTTAATTCCAGCCAAGACACAGCTTTCTGGGGCGAGCGGTGGGGGGTAAGCCCTGCTGTCAAATCCGACTAACAAAACCCCGAGGAAGCCAAGCCAGCACCCTCCTCGTGCTTTACAACCGTTTGCAAACTTAAAACAACGGTGACTCAAAGCTCTCCATGCGACCCGGCCACCCACATCACAGCCTCAAGAGCAGCCGAGGCAAAAAACACAGGAAGGTGCCGGTTTCATGTCATCCACATCCTCAGCGGCCTCCGGAGGGAGACAATGGGGAGCGGCCGGGTAGCACGGGGGAGCCCCTGGCACAGCGAGGCCGGGCACCCGCCGCGGCCTGCAGGGTCT